>JAPYZJ010001846.1:0-26692 GCA_030522765.1 Ophioninae sp. B BG-2022a
TTCCAAACACCCCCTATGAATCTCAATCGCACAGAAAAATTCCGCTCTACGACCTTTTGAAATATCGTGATTTTCGAGATTTCGGAAAAGTGGCCAGGGAGGTCGAAAAATATTTTTTTCCGATTTTAAAGTATTAAAAGGGTGTATTTGATCGGAAATTTTCCGCTGATTACGAAAATGCCAGATTTTTTTTCGAAAGTCCAAAATTAGTCTGGAAAAATGAAAAAAAACCTATATAGTATTTTTTTAAATATTTTTCCCTAGTTATGGGGAGTTCCTGGGGGGAATCAGACACCCTGTATATTTCTAGTATAGTTTAAGGTGGTCCTTGGGAGTTTTCTCGATTCCGGGAACTCGCGAGAGGCGGCTGAATAATGTAAAAAAAACCGGCTTTACAATTTCGTTCCTTTCGTACCTCTCTATCTCTCTCTCTTCTCGCCCTTATTCTCTCGACAAGTAGTACGGATCTTTTCGTTCCGAACGAGACGAAAAAAAAATATATATATATATATATATATTTATGAAGACGAAAGAGAGGAAGAAAAAGGGAGGGGGGAGAGAGCGAGAGAGAAATGTGCGGGTGAGGTTGCGCGACTCGCAAAGCTTGGGGAGAACGAGGTTCGCGGGGACGGGTCGATTGAACGCGTACGTATATACCGTACGCATTTCTGCGTGCGTTTCGAGCGAGAGAGAACGATAGGAGACTTCCGAAGGGCGAAAGGGCTGCAAGGAGGGCCAGAGGGCGGTGGAAGGGCGAGGGGGGTTGTAGGTTGCGAGGGGAGGAGAACGGCGTCGGAGAAAGCGCGGGGGGGGGGGGATACGCGTCGGGAGAAAAGACCTGGGGATTTTTGGGGACAACGAGGGTCACCCAAGGATTTATCACCCGTTGCAAGGCGAATTTTCTATCCCGAGATATTATCGAAAAATACTTTGGGATAACGATAATTTCGAATGTTTTTTTTTTATGAGTGTGGAGAAAATTGGAAAACTATATTTTTGGGGGATGCAAAAATGTATTTTTTGTGGAGATATAGTGGAAATAATTTTTTGTAATGGGTTTTAGAATTTTAGAACGAGTTTTTTTAATTTTTTGAGGAATTTTAGAAATGTAGAATGAATTTTAGAGTTTTCGGATTTTTCTGATGAATATTATAAATTAATTTGTTTTGGTTTGTTTGGATTAGAGAATTATTTAATTACGATAAGAAATTAATTTTCATTTTTCCAAATTGTTATGAATTCGTAGGGATCGGTTAAAGATTTTATCGGTCATTTTTTTAACGACTTTCTCCGATGAATTTTTTCTGAATATTAATTACCAAAAAAAATTGAATTATTCAAAATGAATTAAATTAATTGAAAATTCAAATTCAAAAGCTGCATTATTAAAAAAATGGTTATAAATTTCCAAAAAAGTAAAGTGCAGAATGGCGCGATTTTCAATGCGTATTTCAAATGATAAAAAATCGGAAAATTAGCAGAAATGGAAAAAGGAGGAATGGACACATTTTTCTCCCTAAAAGTGTGGCGGTCGTTAGAATTTTTTTTAGCTCGACCCGCGTTACCCGATTGGCCCGTAAATACGCTCAGAGTTTACGGTAGGACTGCGATGGAGTAACGGGGAGGCTGTGAGTCATCCTGCAGAATAGAGAGAGAGAGGGAGGGAGAGAGCGAGAGAGAGAGTCCTGTTCTCATGGCAGGAAGCGACGAGTGGGGGAGGGGATCGATATATCGACTGGAGGAAGCGCTGGTGCTCGGTTGCTGCCTCGGCACCGCCAGTGTCGGCCAAACTGCGTAGCGAAACTTCCCACTCGCCGTTTCAGGACTTTTACGTATAAATAAATATATCCTCCTATTTGGATCAATTTTACGTTTTTCCCTTAAAAATCGTCTATTATCCTTTTCCCATCTCGATATTTCCTTTCCTCCTCCCCCTCGACCCCTTCCCTTCGGAAAATCCCGAAAAACCTCGTTTTTAAAACAAATTAAAAATAGGTTTTATTTCGAACAAAATCGACGAATTTTCACGACGTTTCGCACAATTCATTCGGCCATGAATAATTCATGACGCAAATTCGCGACTGCTGAAACGAAATCGCCGAAATGTTTTTTTTTTCGATGGAAAAAAATACGTTTTGAATAATTAATGGACGATTTTTATGGGGAGGTTTTTTTTACAGCATAGGGATTTTTTAAATCAGTTTATTCATTTAAACATTGTTTTATTGGTTTTTTTATAATGAGTATTTTTGAAAAAATTATTTTTATTATTATATCGGAGGATTTTAAGGGGAAATTTTTTATCTTTTTATCCTAGGGATTTTTTTTATCGGTTTATTCAATTCCCAATTTTGTTATTAACTTTTTTCTATTTTCTTTTTTTATGAATATTTTTTAAATTAGAATAATATATTTTTTTAAATTATTTTAATAATTATAATTTTATGTGGGAGATTGGAAGATTTGAAGAAGAAATTGGTAGATTACGCGCGTTCCTCTTCGGGCTATCAATGAAGGTGTTTACTATCTTCGAATCGCCGCTACGAGACTACTGTCCTATCGGCATCAATGAACTACGTTATTACAGTGGACGATCGTGGACTGTACGAGCTTTCGCTCGTACGTCAACGTACATCGACCAAGCATGCTTTTCTCGTTACGAACTTGACCGAACGCACGCAACGGCGATGATTATCATAGAGGAAACGTACAAGCTGAACCACGCGACCTACCACTGGAATATTGACATTTTTTTTTAGCAAACCCAAACAAAGTGATATTTCCTGCGCGGAAAACGCGGCGATTTTTAAATGTTTGTGTTTGTTTGGGTTTGTTGGAATGGAATTAGGGATGTTTGGGTTTGTTGGAATGGAATTAGGTATGTTTGGGTTTGTTGGAATGGAATTAGGGAGGTTTGGGTTTGTTGGAATGGAATTAGGGATGTCTGGGTTTGTTGGAATGAAATTAGGGATGTTTGGGTTTGTTTGGGTTTGTTGGAATGTAATTAAGTATGTTTGGGTTAGCCCGAAAATCCCTCCTTTCTTCTTTACCCTGAAGTACATCGAGTGCAAAAAAAAATGAAAAAAAAAAAACTTCATTCGCCGATCCGGAATATAATTCCGTATCGATCGGGGTCTCGGTCGACAGCTTTCACCGGGGACGCTAAGCTCGAAGCTTTTGCGCAACCGAAAAGGGGTGAACTAATCCTGAAATATGTAGGCACGGATGCATGCGTACGATCGGGAGCTTAAACGTCCGCTGCTACACATAAATATAACACTTATTGGACATCGGACTTTCATCCCTGTCAAATCTTTGCCCATTTTTCGCCCAAATAGGATTTCACTTTTGGATAATGTTGGGTTTGTTTGAGTTCGATTTTTCTTCGTTTTCAAGCGTAGTTATTGAGAAATGTTGGGGGTTGTTTGGGTTAGGGTTTTTGTTCGTTTTTAATCGTAGTTATTGAGAAATGTTTGGGGTTGTTTGGGTTAGGGTTTTTCTTCGTTTTTAAGCGTATTTATTGAGAAATGTTTGGGTTTGTTTGGGTTAGGCTTTTTTCCGTTTTAGGCATTGATAAATATTTTTCGTTTTACCGGGAAGGCTAGTTCTTTCGCACAGAAGGCCTGGTAGGTATCGGTGAAAGAAGCGGCACGGTTCCGGTTTCCTCGATAAATCGAAACGGGGGAAGCCCGTCAAAGTATGAAACGAGAAAGAGGATACGCACGTCGGGGATGCGATATATATATATATATATATATATATAAAGAGAGAGGCAAACACGTATACTCGGATATTACAGCACGACAAGATGAGGGAGCATAGAGTGCGTTGAACGTTCGGAGCAGCGGAGAGAAAGCGAGCGGTCGCGAGGCGAGGAAAAAAGTACTCGGGGTGTTCGATTACGAGGAGGTTCTCGTCCACGTATGAGGACAACGACGTCCTCGAGGAAAAAGCTCCACGCTCCGGGGCTCACGATCGCTCCGAATATTCGATTCCATTTTCAACGGGTTTCGCCTACTCGTAATGGATATTCCACGTTCAAATTCACGACGAATCGAATCAACTGGGTGGATCACCATGAATAATTAAATTCGTATGGGTTTGTTTGGGTTTTCTTGGATCTCCTTGGGGTTTCTTGGGATCTTCTTGGGTTTGTTTGGGTTTGTTTGGAGTTTTCAGACTTTTCTAGGGTTTCCTAGGATTTTCCAGATTTCTAGGTTTTCCAGATTTCCCTAAAATTTGTTTAGGACTTTTTAGGGTTTTTTTAGCTTCGATATGGTTTTCTTGACATTGTTTGGGTTTGTTTTATTTTTTTTCTGTTTGTTTGCGTCCGTTTGGGTTTTCTTGGGACATTTTGGGTTTGTTTGGGTTTGCTATGCGTCTACAGAGCCTGTTTTGGTTTGTTTGGGTTCGTTCATATTTTCCAGGCTCTTCCTAGGTTCGTTTGAGTGGTTTTTTTGAAATTTTTTATTTCACCTTTTTCATCGGTCTCTAAAAGATTTTCGCGTGCGCATAAAATCGTTCAATATTGTTTTCCTTTGGGCGAGACTTGGAAATAGTTAACGGTGATGTTGTACGTTCCGCCGGGGATAAAAAGAAGCGGCGATAACCGGACGATAAGCTGTCACTCGTGTTGCCGGAGTTCCTCAGGGTTATCGTGTCTCGCGGGTCAACAAACCCTCGACGATTAACCGTCGTGAAAGACCACGCGAGATGATCGAACGCTATTGGAAATGTACTATACGTGTAACGCCTCCGTACATGTTTTTGCCAGCCAGTCAGACAACGGTTCTGTTTAATTTTATTTTTTTTATTTTAAAAAATATTTTTTTTAATGAAGCTACCCCAAACGTAAGAATTTTTTGTTAGGCCCTAGCCCTTGCCCTGCAAAGTGGAAACTTCCAATTTACCGGGCTCGGGTTACGGTCTCTACGCGCGTATGAAATCGAATCGCCTCGACGAATTTTCCTCTCTGCAATCGTCTTTAACAGGCAGGCGCCTCTGAATTTAACCGAGCGCGATTCAAGGGTTGAAAAAGCAATTTCGTACCACGGGGTTGAAAATGTCCGCAAAATAGAGGGAATTGCGATTACTGATTTTTTTTTACAAAATTAAAACATATTTTTATTTTTCAGTCGAAGTTTATTCGAATTTATAGAATATTGGAGTTATTTTAAAAATTATTTTATTTATTGTTTTTTGTGCGATTTATTATTTATTTTATTTATGAGAATTATTATTTATTAGAATTATTTATCATTCATTAAATATTTGGTTGGGTTTGTTTGGGTTCGTGTTTAACCTAAACATTATAAATTCGTAGGAGAAAGAGAGGAAGATAATTCAGAGAGAGCTTCATCCCAGTCGTGGTTATTGGGTGCCTCCTCGTTTTTCCTCTGTCACCCCTCCCTACGAATCGAGTCGTCGGCTCAAATTATACGGGACAAGACCAGCTCTCGGCAATTGGGAAATTTCATGAAATTGGAGTGAAAATTACTGGCCCGACGTTTTAAATTTTCGTCTCAGCAACTGGAGAGACGAAAATTTAAAACCCCCCTCCTATTTCTTTTTTACATTAAATCGCGAATGCTTTTTTTTTATGCCCAAATTAACCCTGACTAACTTCCGGCTGGAATTTTCCTTACAAATTCGTAATTAAGGATTTTTTTATTTTGAAAAACAATTTTTAGATTTTTTCTTCATTTTCAGCCCGTGAGCGTTTTTGAGTTCAAAAAAATTATAAAAAATGGAAGAGATCGATAGTTTTCTTAAAAAAATAGAAAATATAAAAACGAGGGTTTTCCAAAAAAATAAAAAATAGAAAAAAACGATAATCTTCCAAAAAATAGAAAATCGACGCTTTTGACAAAAAAATTAAAAATATTTTGAAAAAAGCTTTTTTGGATTCTGGCGTAAGGCGGGACGCCCCATACAGTGTGCCCTTGAATTTTCTTGCCCAAGCTGGCTACGGGGCCAAGAACGGCGGAGAAGAACGGGGGGGGGGGGGACGAGAGAAAGAAAGAGAGAGAGAGCAAAAGAGGGGGGGGGGCGATATAAAACGAACGTTTCATAGGAGGAAGGGAAATAGTGACGTCGAGGAGATAAACGCCCTCTTCGGAGCTCCGGCAACTCCGGCGCTTCGCCGTAAGTGGATTACCGATATTTCCCTTATCGCCATAGCAATGCCATATTCCGCAACGACAAGAGGCTCCTCTCGAGTGCGCGTGGAAACGGAAAGAGCGAAAAGCCAACTTCTAGATTTTACTCCCTCCACCTTAAAACCCCCTTAAAGCAAACTCAGTATTGTTCTTAAATCGAAATCTCGATCTGCCAGATAACGATCGTTTGAAATTGGCATAATCGAACACTCGATAAGCGATAAGGACTCGTGGCTCGTAAGAGCTAAAGTGGATTGGCCCTTCAGAGGAAATATCCTCCAAGGCCCTTAACGAGGATCAAAGCCAATGCGAAATTAAATCGATTCGTTTTCGAGCCCATTGCACAAATTTCACTCGTGAATAATTAATCATTGATAATAAATCAAAATAATTATTTATAGATGATAATTAATAATGAAGAATATTAAAAATAAATAATAATAATAATAATAAATGATAAATTATAGATGATAGTAATTGATAATTATTGATTGAAATTGTTTGTTTAATTAATTCAAATTGAATTAGTTAATTCAATTGAATCAGTTTAAATAAATGACTATAAAAAATAACTCAAGAATGTTAATAATTTTTTACCGAACGAATAATATTTGGTTTGGGTATGAATTTTTTTATTTTTTTGTCAAAAAAAGAATAATCAACCTAAGCCCAAAAGTGAATAATCGTCGAGGGAAAAATAATTGTCTCGACTCAAAGAGCCGTTCGTGACGGCGAGAAAATTAGCGCGCAATGTCCAAGAGTTCGTAGGCCCCGTGATCGGGAATCGTGACTCACGGGTCAAAGCACGTCGGACCTTTCCGCGGCTATCCGCCGTTCTCCTTCCTCGCGAGCGTCATAATTGATTTGTTTGCTCGCGAAAAAAGAAAGCCTTGGAAAAGTATCTCGGCTCGATCGGACTTTTCGTCGGATACGAGGAATTCGAACGTTTCAATCGCGAACCTCGATTGTTCGATTTCTCCACGGTTTTGTTCCGATCCAAAAGATTTTCTTTTTTTTTCAAAATCAACTCAATTGTTGACGATTTGAAAACATCGCAAATACCGGTAGAAACTGTTTTCCAAATATTTCGAAATTTGTAAAAAAAACTATTTTTCTTTAAAATGAAAAAAAAAGAAAAATTAAAAAAAGAACGAGTGGGAAAGAAACGCCGAGAATCGACAAAACAAGGCGTTTGTTCCGAGAGAACTTCAACCACGATTGCTGACGAGAGTACGATATATATATATATATATATATATATATATATACGATTATTATGACCCGGGTCGAGCCTTGAACTTGCTCTACGATAAGCTGCAACATCGAGAATCGTTAAGAGAGAGAGAGAGAGAGAGAGAGGCAAAGAGAATCCAAGAGAAAGAGAGAGAAAGAGAGAAAAGGTTGCTTGCTCGGCTCGAAGACCGTTAGCCTCAAATATAAAACACGTGACCTTATCGAGCCTCGATAAGACCCATTTTTCTCCCCAATTATACACATACTCAAGCTCGATGTGTTTTCTTCGTAAGAAAAGAAAAACAAAAAAAAAAGAACGAAGAAAAAATATGTTACGAAAATACGTTTCGAGCATGATCTCCGGAGAAGAAAATAACGAGCCGCGATGAAAAAAGAATTGCAAAGAAACGTCAAAATAACGAATTATTAACACGAAAAAGAAATTTGAAATAATTAATCATTTTTGTTATTGATAAATTATTGTTTAATTATTAATATATAATTTGTATTCATAATAATTCATTTGTTTGGGTTTGTTTGGATTGTGTCGAAAAAGCCCATCGTTAGGTAAAGTGTCAAATAAATAAGTGTATTTACGAACGACGGAGGATCGATCGAAATTCCAAAATGTAAATCGATTTTTCCAAAAATAAAATTGATGTGGATGAAGAAGTTATCAGGAATAGAAAAGTCCAGAGTTCCCAGAGGAGAATGTCCTCATTCTACGTCCGTGCTATATTCAGAGTGCATCAAAGTTCGACCCAGCAACCCTCAATTCAATGTCACAGCAATAATAAAGCACACCTCGGTTATCCGTATTTCTGTATTTCCCGTTGGTGGATTCCCTCCGTGAATTCCCTCCTGGTTCACTCTCCCTCTCATTCCCTTTCACCCTTTCTCCTCCCGATCGTTCTCTCTCCCTCAGTCCCTCACTTTCTCTCTATCCGAGCACATCGGGGCCAAGTTCAGGCTATATATACACGTCTATATCCTCTTGCATCAAGCTATAGGTGGTACGAAGCCTCTCGTTCCCGTTTACACACCACCCCAGCATGTAACAGACTCTCTCTCTCTTTCCCTCTTTCCCTAGTCGGTTACGCTCGTACACGTTCCGACGAGCGTCTACGACCGTGTACGACCGGTAAACTTTGCTTCGGCGCTTTGACCCATCTCTCAACGTAACGCCCCTCAAAACGTGCGTTTGCGCGGTCCCAACTCGTTTTACCTTTCCCGATAGAGCCGCGTGGTCGAACTGGAAAAATTTCTGGACGGTTGCGACGTTTTTGCCAAGCACTTCATCGACCAGTTTGGGTTTTTTAAGGGTTGGTACAGTTTGGAGGCTTAGCAAAGTTTGTAGGCTTGACAAATCTTGTTTTTGAATGGGCGTGACAAACGTTTTGGGTAGGCTTGACAAGTCTTGTTTTTTATTGGGCTTGGCAAGTTGCGTTTTTGGTTCGGCTTGGCGATTTTTAGTTTTTGATTAGGTTTGGCAATGTTCAGTTTTTTATTGGGCGTGGCAATGTTTAGTTTTTGTTTAGGCTTGGTAATGTTTCGTTTTTATTAGGCTTGGCAATGTTTATTTTTTATGTAGGCTAGGCAAAGTTTCGTTTTTGATTGGGCTTGGCAATGTCTCGTTTGTGTTTGGACTGCCAAGCCTAACTTTTGTTTAGGCTTGGCAAGTATTTTTTGTGTTTGGCACAGCGTCGATTTCTTAACGGTTCGCGGCTTTGCTTCGTTCAATCGAATTTTAAATTCATCAGCTAACATACCCAAAAATTTTCGATCGCTTCCACTTACCTTTTTCTCCGTGAGTTTCTCGCACCTCCTCATCTTGCAGATCTGATGGCTCTTGTCGTTCCGGCATGGCGCGCAATCGCCACAATTGTCTTTTCTCTGGCATCCGATGCACTCGCCGCACCGTTTGCGTTTCTTTTTCGCGGGTTTATCGCCGATCCCGCCATCGCCGTCGTTATCACCGATACCGCCAGTGATATGACCGTGGGGTCCACGATTGGCGGTGGATGAAACAGCGGCGACTTGTCCAGAGCTTTCGACATTGCCGCTACCATCTTCGGACTCCATGGAGCCGGCGCGAATTTTTCTCCTCTCTTTTTTCCTGCCGTCAACACCGATGGCTCTAGAAGTGGGCGATGAGTCGAGAACGGTTGACATTGGATTCTGAAAGTTGGCGTGGTGAAGTTGTGGGTATTCCTGCTTGACGACCGTTAGAACGGTATGATGGGGATGTCCAGGTGGCGGCGGTGGTGGTGGCGCGGGGAAAGCTTGAACCGGATTGGAGCCGAGAAGTTGGATGTGTCTTTCGTCGAGTAGCTGCTGCTGAAGAACCGGAACTTCGCGAGCTTGGACGGGTGCCGGTACAAGTGGATAGCCGACGGTTGTCCTATGTGGATGTGGTACCGGAAGTGGACTCCCGAGGGTATGAAAACTGGGCAAACCAACAGCGGACGTGACCGGTGGCGAGTGGGATATGGAGGCCGGCGATAGTGGCGTCAACGCCGTCAACTGAGGCTCCGCTTCACTGGGTGGGGCAAATTGACTCGCGAAACTGGGCAAACCTTCGCTGCCAGGGGGCCCACCACCGACCCCACCGTGCTTCGATTCCCAGGGTCTGTATTGGCTCGCCAAAACTACTTCACCCCTAGAATCTATCAGACGACCAGTAAGTCCCTCGTAGTAGTCCCATGATGACGTCAATCCCAGTCCAACGTCCTGACTGTGCAACGTCGTCAATGTCGTACCCGTGTCCATGCTACCGTCACCGGCGAAACTGCTGAACGGTGGCAAATGACGACTCGGATCCCCGGGGCACAGTTGCGACCCTGGCGAGGTCGCAACCGCCGCCGGAGGGCTCACCCTCTCGGGGGCTACGACCTCCTTCGTTACCTCGGCGCTCATCTTCCCCGACGCATCCTATTGTCCATCCTCGTCCCGCTTTTTTTTCAAACCCGAATTTCCTTTTCCAAAAACCCCTTCCGGCGTCCGCTCTGTTCACTTCGAGTTTCTTTTTCCGTTGACTTCCGATTGAATCGACTTTCAGTCGACTCGGGATTGTCCTTTTAGGTTTGATTTATCTGATTCGATCTGACTTCTTTTAGCTATTCGAGGTACTTTCTCGGAGTCAAATTCGAATCCGCAACGACGCACCGTGGATTCCACGCGAACTTCCTCACCGAAATTCTTGCGGATTCTTTTTTTTTTTTTGTTCGTTTATTCTTCTTTTTACTTTTTCACCGTTTTTTTGCCACCGCTCGCTTT
Source organism: Ophioninae sp. B BG-2022a (assembly GCA_030522765.1). NCBI lineage: Eukaryota > Metazoa > Arthropoda > Insecta > Hymenoptera > Ichneumonidae > Ophioninae sp. B BG-2022a. Next base: position 10,668 of record JAPYZJ010001846.1, read on the forward strand.
TATCTTATTTTTCTTTTCTTTTTTTGTTTTCGTTATTTTGTTTTTTTGCTTTGTACTCGACAGGTTTAGGCTACGAAATGAAGTAGATCGGTTATAACCTCTCCCGAATCACACGATGAGCTTCTCTCTCTTTTTTTTGTAAATCGTTTATTTTTGCTTTGTTTTCTTTATTTTTAATGATTTTTTTACTCGCTCACGGGTTCTTTGAAAAATTCGATAAAAACTTTCGACGCGCGCGCTTTTTAAAAATTTAATACTTACAAGGTTAGTCACGATTGCTCGTTTTTTAAATCGACTTTTGTTTTTTTTTAGATCGCGATTTATTATCTCCACGATTTCGTCGTTTTGGACTTTGCTCCGTTTCGTGTGCTTTTTTTTTTGTTTTTCGTCCCTTTCGTAATTCGGTTTCGTGATTCGATCCGCGAACGGGTTTCACTCGTTCGTCGACGTCGCACCGCACGTTTCCCCAAGCGTCACGTCCCCCGTTGAAACGATTAGTAGAAAAAAAAACAGAAAAATGGTAGATTCTTTGGTTTACGGTTTAAACTCGGCTACGTCAGCTTTGCTCGTCCTAAAAATTTCACGCCTCCTTTTGTTCCTTCCACTTTTTCGTTTGTTTATAATAATTCTTTATTTTCTTTTTTTTTGCTTAATCCTCTTTTTCTCTTTCGATTTGGCACTGGCGGACTTTTTGTTTTGTTCTGTATCAGATATATCTTTGTACACTATATAGAGATACTATAGCTCTTATTATTTTTTGTTTTTTCTTCTTTTTGTCTTCTTTCTTCCTCCTTTTTTTGTTTCTCGTATCCTTGTCGTTTCCTCGTGTTCCGTCTTGTTCGTCCTTCGTTTGACCTCTCGTCTATCGTGCACCACTTCTCTTCTCGAAAACCTAAGCTCTTCGGTTATTACGACGATATAAACACACTAATTAACTCCTCTCTCTTTTTTTTTCTTTCTAGCTTTTTCGCGCTTCGTAAGAAAATATAAATCACTTGAGGTTAATGTGGCTTGTTATTTTTGAAGGCGGTTGATTTGTACGATCTGAAACAGAAATGACGATTTTTTGTTAGTTTTTTTTTGTGTTATTTTTTACGTTGAAAATTTTCACGAAAAAAATTTTTTTTTTAAATAATATAAAATAAAAGCAACAAATTAAAATGAATAACAATAATAATAATACACATGAACAATAAATAAAAAGTATCAAAAAAATTAAAATATAAAAAATCATATTTTTTATTGGTCACAGATAACGATCGATTTTGAGTGAATTCAAAATGAGTCCTTATCTCGCGTGTCCTCGATTTATCGCGATAACGCATTCTTTTTTGTTCTTCTCGTTTGTTTTCCGTTTTATGTAAATTCTGGAAAAGGAAGTTTGGCGAGTAGCGGGGTGTTGGGGGGGGGGTTGGTTGAGTTTACGATTCCGGAACGGAGCACGGTCGTAAGATGTATTAGCCGGGCGCGGAAAACGGGAACGTATCACGCAACACTCGACCACGTGTCATAGGTCTCGCGCACGTTGACCACGAAGCTCGAACGGCGAACCAAGGTTACTATTACGAGAGCGAGAGAGAGAGAGAGAGAGAAAGAGAGAATGAGCAAGAAAATGTACGGGCGTGTATATATGTATATATCGGTTGGTTCGCTCGGCGAACCGAACGCCCTCGCACTCTCGCGCCAACACCTATTCCCACGCTTTGACATTCGTAAACGACGCCGCGTCGTCGTCGTCCTCGTCTCTTCGCCGGGAGCCCGTCGACCGTTGGTCATTCACGATACACCATGCGCGCAAATGCAGTAGCGATGGCTACGACTCTACCGGACCCAAACAAACCCAAACAAACGGAAACGAAGGCAAATGACCTTGATTCAACCCAAGCAACCTTGAACGACTTTGAACGAACCCAAACAAACCGAAACGAAGTCAAATGACCTCGATTCAATCCAAACAACCTTGAACGAACCCAAACCAACCCGAACGACCTTAAACGAACCCAGACAAAGCCAAATGACCTCAATCGGACCCAAACGGCCTCGAAGTACCTCAATCGAACCAAAATAAATTCAAACAAACCCAAAAGAACCCCATAAAATTTCAAACAAACCCAAGCAAACCCGAAAAAAATTCTCACGAACCCAAACAAGCATAAAATCGCGTGATTCAACGAAAATAAATAAAAGCCTTTTTGATAAGCCTTCGAGAACGAGCTTTCTTTTTTATTTTCTTTCTTTTTCTCATGAGTACGAAACGGCGCGTACAGTTGTTACGAGATTACGAAGCTAACGAGTTCGTACCTCCAAAGAAACCACCCTTATTTTTTACGAGACTTTTTGCTTCTCCTTCTTTTTTGGCTTTTTAAAAAAAAATACTTTTTTGTTTACGAGGCGCATTTGCGAGGCGTTCGTATCCATCGCTACGGAATTGTAGCGTTAGTTACCGAGGGAAGCTTACACCGTTGAAATATCGATCGTTTGGTTCTCCCCCCCTCAACCCCTCTTCATCACCGCGTTACCCCCAACGCTTCACCCCCCCTCTCTCTCGTTCTCTCTCTCTCTCTCTCTCTCATGGTATGTGCCACGAGCAAAGCTCGACGCGTCCGCCCCCGTGTAAAGTGTTATAGCCAGGCCTTGTGGATGCTAGGAAACTCTCGGAGGGGGTTGAAACGCACGTTTGCGCGCATCCCCACATGCAGATACAGGTCCGCGAGTATCCGTCCAAACCTGACGATTATTCGCCCTGCGATCTTCGAGCACGAAAAAAAAGAACGGAAACTGAAAATTTTACTTTTTTTTGGGTTTGGTTGGGTTTGTTTCATTTTATTTGGGTTTTCTTTGGTTTGGGTTTGTTTCGTTTTATTTGGTTTGGGTTTGTTTCATTTTAATTGGATTTTGTTTGAGTTTGTTTGGGTTTGCTTAATTATATTTTGGTTTCGTTTGGGTTTGTTTCATTCTATTTGGATTTTTTTAAAATCTGTTTGGGTTTTGTGGATTCTGCATCGTTCTTTTTCAACGCCCGAACGGGCACTTTCCCCGACGACCCGACGCAAGCTTTCCTCTTCTACGGAATTACGTAACGATTATTACCAATCGTTACGTAAAGGATCGCTTCACGGTTAAACGAAGACATATATATATATATTAAATATTGACAATAAATAAAATAATAAAAATCAATAAATAAAAGAAAGGTCACGAAAAATAATTAAAAATTGAAAATTCGAAACGTTTTGTTGTTTTTTTCGAGCTATTTTTATGGCCATTATTGGAAAACCGTTTTTCGAACGCGAATTGGTCGAGTTTCGTCACCGAGGAAAAAAAACGGGACCGAGGAAGCTGGCCGAACGAGACCTTCACGATTACGCGATATTTTATGAGATTTCACCACGCTCTGGATCTCCAAAAGAATTTTCTTATCAAAATATGTGTGTTTACCATGTGAACGAGAGGGAACGTCGACCGGTTGCGATAAAATCGCCTCTATGGAAATTTTGATAATCGTCGGCTCTTCTAAAACCACAATATCTAATTTTCGTTTTGTTGTTTTTTTTTCTAGTCGTTTTTTTGTCAATTGTTTGGGTTTATTATATTATCATTTTTTAAATATTTTTATTTAAGTAATATTTTTTACTAAAGTTTGTTCTTACTAGGGTATAATAAAATATCTATAATTATTATTGTTTGGGTTGGAATTGTTATTAATTTTTTTCTTAATTTTAATGAACTTAATATTTTTAAGAATATTTTTTTACGAAAGTGAATTTTTTATTACGGCATAATAAAATATTTATTATTATTTTTGTTTGGGTTGGAATTATATTATTAATTTTTTTTATCAATTTTATTGAACTTTATATTTTTATTGAAGCAACATTTTTTTACGAAAATGTTTTTTACTAGGCCATAATAAAATATTTATCATTATCATAATGATCGTTTCTCTCTTTACTCCCTTTCCGTTCCAGCAATGGTAGCGATCGGCGATTGAACTTTTCTCGGGTTCATAAATCGTCTGGACTGTGTAAAACGACGAACTTTAGTCTTTAAAGGTCGCGAAACTCCGCCGGCGAAAACGCTCGAGAAAAGATAGTAGTCAGGGGCCATAGAATGGTACTTCCCTCCCTCCACCCTCCAACGCGAGAAAATTAGTACGAATCAGTACTCTCTTCGTAATAATTCGACAATTTCGAAAAAAAAATAAAAAAATGAAAACCGGAAGTGGAAAAATTCAAATTTAGAGTGGTGGGAAGAGGGAAGGAGAAGGAGGAGGAAAAAAGGCGAGAAAGAGCGAGGAACGTTCGGTGGCGTCGTTGAAGAGGATCGAGACGCGCGAGGCCGCCAGTAAAATTTTACTACCGCCTCAGGATCCCCCAAGATCCAGAAGTGCTACCGTTCTCGAACCACCCATCCCTTCGCTCCTTTTTGTCACTTTATTTTATCCTCTCCCTCTCTATTTCTCTTTTTTTCCTCTTTTTTCCTCTTTCCAGTCACGTGGCCTTTCTTTCGCTCCCCCCTCCCCTGGCAGCTTAAAATCGACATTCGTTTTTCGCTTCACACTTGGACGACGAGTATCACTCGATATTTTCGCAAATTCGTACGTACTTGAAAAGAAACGAGGTCTCGTAATATTCAACGATTTTCAGTAGGAGAATTTATCCACTGATTTGTCGTTTTATTGGATTTCATTGGATTGTATTGGATTTTTTGTTTGGGTTTGGTTTCTGATATATTTGTGGATTTTAAAATGTTTTTTTTTTTACTGGTTTATTACTTTCGTTGATTACTGATTTGTTTACTGATTTGTTTACTGATTTAATGTTTAGTCTTATTACTGATTTATTTACTCATTCAGTATTTTGTTGAATTAATGATTCATTTGCTGATTCAGTATTTAATTCAATTACTGGTTTATTTACTGATTATAGATTTTCTATGACTACTGATTTATTTACTGATTAATTATTTTCTTTGATTGCTGATTTACTTACTGATTCATTTACTGATTAATTGATTTCTTCAATTACTGATTTATTTTATGATTGATTATTTTCTTCAATTACTGATTTATTTACTGATTAATTATTTTCTTTGGGTACTGATTTACTTACTGATTTATTATTTTCTTTGATTACTGATTTATTTACTGATTAATTATTTTCTTTGATTACTAATTTACTTACTGATTTACTTACTGATTTATCATTTTCTTTCATTACTGATTTATCTACTGACTTATTATTTACTTTTCGATAACTTTTCGAAATAATTTAACGAGCTCGTTTTTTTTTTGGGAAAATAAAGAGAAAGGTGAATGAAGATTGGTCAGTTGTTGACGCGAGGTCGAATAAAGAAATATTCGTGGAGTTTTTCGTGTAAAAAGTGTCGATAAGGAGTGTGTAAGGTGCGTTACGAGTGGCGAGTCGGTTTCGGGCGATGCAGCTGTTTGGCTGGTAGAGAGACTCGCTCAGAGCTCGGCGTTATTATTTGCCGCGGTTGTACGCGGCACCCACCATCGGGAAAGGCCATAACACACGGGATGCTTGCACTTTCGCTGAATCGACCGTAGCGAACGCACAAAAATTCAATACCCGGCTGGTGCGGCTCGCGCGAGTTTTCGAGACTCCCTCCCGCCGGAGAGACCGAGAGAGAGAGAGAGAGAGAGAGAGAGGAGAGAGTATCAAGCGCGACCATAGTGTGCAGCACGCTTCTCGTCGACGCTACAATATACCGAGTGCAACCAAACGAATATAACCCTGCGATATATAATTTTCCTTTTTTTTTCTCCCTTCCATTTTTATTTATTATTTATTTTTCAATTTTTCAACCGAGAATGGGAGCTTTAGGGGGAAGCTCCGTTGGCAGGGATCAAAGAATTTTATGCATTCTGGATTATTGGGTCTGTTTGGTTTTGTTTGGGTTTTATTTTTATTTCATTTTTCATTTATTTTTTAATTTTTCGATCGAAAAATTGGAGCTTAAGGGGGAAGCTGCATTGGCAGGGACCAAAGAATTTTCTGAATTCTGCATCATTGAATCTGTTTGGGTTTGTTATTTTATTTTAATTTTATTTTAATTTTATTTTAATTTTATTTTAATTTTATTTTTAATTTTCTTTTTAATTTTATTTTTTCAACCGAAAATCTGAGCTTAAGGGGGAACCTGCGTTCTGCATTTTCCATCGGGTTTGTTTGGGTTTGTTTGGTTTCGTTCGCGTTTTTCAAGTTTCCGATCGAGAAACGAAAAAAAAAACCCTATTTGGGTGAAAAGTGGAATATAGATGGAAAAAAAATCGCAAAAAGATGGAGAAATCGTCGTATCGGATCGTGGGTCTTGGTCGATGGACTTTTATTCGCCGGAACGACAAAGAGACGGACTGAAACGTCCCAATATACGAACTTCTCGGAATCGTCCAGCTTTCACAGAAAAACCAAGAATTATGCTCGGGATGCTGGCATTCTCTCTCCATCTCTCTCTCTCCTTCTCTCTTCGAGTCTGTCTCGCTGTGGACCAGGCGCACAAAGAGAGACCGAAAGATCGCGTGTCACGAGAGAGAAGTGGCCATGAAACGAATTCCCAAACGACACTCGGGATGTTTCGATGTATGAGAAATTGTAAAAAAAAACAACAAAAAAAAACAAAAGTAACCAATTAACGGGATCGATACGGTTGCGATTGAACGAATTTAATAAAAGCAGGAATTGTCCTTTATTCAATGCATTGGAAAAAAATCTATTTTGAAAACCCACTGGAAAAAAAATCATGAAAAAAAATTATTTAAAATGAATCGACTGGAAAAAAGATTTTAATAAAAATCGTTTGAAAATAAATTATGAAAATCGACGCTAAAAAAAATATTCAAAAAAAGAAGTAAATAAAAAAGTATAAAAAAATGCAACAAACAAAAATATAACAATAAATAATAACAAGAAATAATAATGATAATAATAAATTAAAAATTCAACAAATTCGTTTTGGTTTCTTCGCCAGGCACTCGTAGTCCTCTCGGACTTCCGGTTTTCGTAAATATTCGTCTCGTTGGCCCGGGTCATTCCCACCGGGCGATGAAACCCCGAAACGTAAAAGAAAAAAAAAACTAGTAAAAAGAAAAAAAACCAAAAAAAAAAAACAAAATAAAAAATCGAATCTCCGTGGTCCGTATATCGCGAGATACGAAAACCCGAAGGGAGCATCGTATAAAAGATCGTCGTTCGAGTCGCGAAACCCGCGGAACGCAAAATACTTGTGCAAACAGCGCTTTTTCCTCGGCCCGTTGTGGCGCTAATTCCGGCCTTGCCGTGGCAAAAATGGCCGTACGAGTGAGATAGAAGATGGATATATAAAGCATACACAGCCGTATGGGGAATTCCAGGCGAATATCAGTCGTACGGATTCGACTCTACCTATTCCCTATAAAAACGCAACTTTTTTTTTCGTAAACCCAAACAAACCCAAACGCAAAAGCCGTTTCTTCGTTTATCAAACCCAAACAAATCTGCGAAAAAAAATTCAAAATTTCGATCTGTTACACGAGCCAAGCAAACCCAAACGAAAATTTCGTAAAATTTTGTCGTCTTTTTTCGTATCATTGACAAAGAGATAAGCCGATTTTTTTTCGATGGGGTTAAAACGAGCAGAGTCGAAACGGCCCATGCGTAAGAAGAGAGTTGAACGGAGAAGAAAGAGTCGGGTTGGAAAGAGAAAGAGAGAGAAAATCGGGAACGATGGTGGTGGCGGCGGCGGCGCGAGCCCGCTGGTAAAAAGTAAAAAGAGCCACCACCGGTCGGGTCTGACTGAGCAAAAAAGCTCTCGGGTACACTTTCGCCGACCTCGCGATGGCGGTGGTGGTGGCGGCCGCGAATCCCCCCCCCTCCCCTCCTCTCTCCCTTCGCTCTCTCTCTCTCTCTCTCGCGATTCGCGTTTGAGTCTCGGGCGACAAAGGCTGCTTGATTCAAGGTCCCACGCACACGCGGGCCTTCAACGTTCTCCTTCTCCTTTTTCCAACACACTCGTATCCTCCCCTTAAACGTTTACATCGTTTCGTCGATGTGTGCTGGCTGGTTGTACTAAACGGTAGAAGGGCGCTCACCCTCCCTTTTCCCTTCAACGTATGGCCGAAATTATACGCCCTTAAGGCTGTCGAATCGACGCTCGCTCTCTCTCTCTCTCTCTCTCTCACTCCGTACCAAAATATTTTCGAGTAAGACCAATGGGGTGAGGAGGTGGCAGGAGGGGAAGGAATAAAGACCAAGATCTTTCGGTACACGCGAAGAGCTCGCTCGCGCCGATCCCTTTGCATGAACGCACCACCCGTGTTTGTTCTAGATTCCCGTCACACGCGTGCTCAATGATCCACCCGATAGATCGTTGGGTTCGTTTGGGTTAGAAACCTTCGCGGTGTTTGTTCGAGATCGATTGGTGGTCGGTTTGATTTTTGGGATTTTTTGGGTTTGGTTGGGCTGGGTTTGTCTCGAGTTTGGGTTTGTTTGGGAGTTTTTGGGTTTATTTGGGGTTTTTTTTTGTATTTATTTAAGTTTTTTTTGCATTTGTTTTGGTTAGCTTGGGTTTTTGTAGTGGTTTGGGTTTTTTTTCACATTTGTTTGGGTTTTTGTATGCGTTTGGGTTTTTTTTTTACTTATTTGAGTTTTTTCTGCATTTATCTGAGTTTTTTTTGCATTTGTTTGATTTTTTTGAATTTTTTTGGCTTCGTTTGGGTTTTTTCATTTATTTGGGTTTTTTTTGCATTTATTTGTGTTTTTTCGCATTTGTTTGAATTTTTTTGCATTTCTTTGAGTTTGTTTGGGTTTTTGCATTCATTTAGGTTTATTTTTCATTTATTTAAGTTTTTCTGCATTAATTTGGGTCTGTTTGGATTTTTTGCATTTATTTAGATTTTTTTATCATCTGTTTGGGTTTGTTCGGGTACTGTGCATTTATTTCGATTTTTCTTAGCATCCGTTTGGGTTCGTTTGTTTTTTTGCATTTATTCAAGCTCGTTTGTGTTTGGGTTTGCTTGAGTTTGGGTTAGTTTGGATTTTTGCATTCAACTGAGTTTGTTTCGGTTTGGGCTCGCTCGTGTTTGGGTTCTGGCATAGTTTAACGCGGAGGCAGGGAGGGCGAAGAGGTAGAGAAAGAGAGAGAGAGAAAAACGGCTGGGCGCCCATCGCGATCAACCACCGGAGGGAAAAGAGTCTTCTGTCCTCTTCGGGTCCTCTCGTTCGAGCAACCGGACGAGACTGCGCTACTCGCCGATCGCCGGACGCGAACACGCGGACCAGAAACTCTCCTGCCGCACGCGCGTGTCCCGCTTCGGGATCAACTTTTTTTTTTACCCGTTTCGTAAAAAAAAAGTACGATTAATCGTAGCTATTTGCATTTACAACGCGGATGTACACGCGAAACGTACAACTTTCAAGGGCTGATCGATCGTGAGGGAAAGTTAATTTCAATCCTTAATTATTAATAATAATAATAATATATCCAATGTCCATAAAAAATTATTGGCCAAAAATTAATTAACAAACGAAATAAAAAAAAATATTAAAAAATGTAAAAATTGATATAGAAAATATTTTTGGGACCCTAGAAAATCGGAGATCCCCCGAGGGTGAAAGATGACCGGTGTAAAGTGCGAAAAGGGGAAGGGCTCGATGTTGGATCGTGCACCCTTTCCCCACCTGTTCGATCGTTTCTCATCCCCCTTATGGACGTAAATTTTATCGCAAAAATTCGTTTTCTCCTCTTTCCCTATTTTTATTTAATTTATCTAATTATTATTTTTTGAATTTTATCTTCTCAAATAAATCGAAATAAATATTTAACGATTTGTATTTTTTATATACGATTTTCTCATCTCTCTTCTTTATTATTATTATTATTATTATTATTGCTAATTTTTTTTGTTTACATTCATATCTTATGATTTTTCGTATATATATTTTTTAAAAATTGTTTATAGTTAAAATATTGTTTTTTCGTTATTTACAAAACTATTTGATAAATTATTGAACAATTAAACATTGAATAAATGAAAAAAAAATTGAATAAATAATTTTTAATGTTTTTTTCGTTTTATTTATTTTTGTTCGGAAATATATTTTTAAAATTCGAAAGAATTCGTTTGGGTTGGAAGAGAGGGTTTGTAGAGGACTGATAAACTTGTGGATCTATTCATCTATGTATTAATTTATCTATTCATCTATATCTCTGGAACTGCATCGTTGTCCTCGTGGACGCTCGTTCGGCCCGTCCGTAATTCCCATTCTAGAGCCCCGGGTGAACGCGACGATGCACTAATACACCTTCGAGATATCGGAAATGATATAAAATTGCGTCGACTGCGCCGCGCTGATATTTAAATTGGTTCGCTAAACCACAGATTAATGCAGCGCGGTGGAGAAACGCGCGGGTCGAGCAAACGGGGAGAGACCGGCAACTCGGATTCTCGCTCGTGGAGCTCCTACGAACGAGACGACCACGAGAACCGAAAACCGTACAGTCCAAAAATTCAAACCCAAACTAACCCAAACAAACCTTAGAATCTAGAACCCACAGTTATAAAAATTGAATTTAAAGAGCTGAAGAAATTTAAATAATTTATTCAAGATAATTGACGGAAAAAAATGTTTAAATATTCATCGAAAGAAAAAATGAAACAAACGCAAACGAATGTTTTACGAATTAATTTAAAAATCCACGAAAAATTCGAAATAAAATAAAAATAAAAACAAAATAAAAATAAAATTACAATAAATATAGAATTTAAATGAGAATAAAATAACATTAAATAAAAATAAAATAAAATTAAATTAAATAAAAATAAAATTATAATTAAATAAATAAAAATCGACAAAAAATAAAACCCTGTTCGAGGTTGCTGACAGTCGTGAGTTTGGGAACAACGAACGATTAGAGAAATTCATTGGGAATAAGAAACTCCGAGGATTCCGTAAACTCGTCGAAATATTTTCGATAAGAGATGTATTTAGAAGCAAACAATGCACCGTGTGTGTGGCATTCGAGCAAACCGAGGCTGCGGCGGTGGCGGCGGCGGCCTCGTATGTTATTCTTCCTTTACTACAGACGAGCACATACGGACACACGAAAGAGAGTCTCGCTCGCACGGACGCACACACGTTGATGGACGGTCGTTACCTCGTTACTCCGAAACACACATCCGGTCTTTCTTCAAACGTGTATGCGTGCGTACGTGTACGCGCGCAAACTCCCGTCCGTTCGTTCACGAAAAAAATATATATACAGCCTAAAATATCAGTGCGCTTCTCTCTCGTGAGAAACGCCACGAAAAAATAATATTTTCAACGGGAATCCGAGATACAGAGTTTCGTCGCAACGAATCCTCCAATGAAATTCAATGCAATCCAAAAATGCATCGAAAACGATTTTTCAAAAGTGCCCTAAAATATTCGCGATCCTAGTAATTTATTTTTATTTTTTAGTAAAAAATTAATCAAGCAATTTATTTTGGGAATAAAATAATCGAGAATCCTTCGATCCAAAATCCTCTCAAAATTTCTAATTTGAATTCACACCCTACTGAACGGAATATTGAAAGATTAAAAAATCGAGTTTTTTTTTCATTGTCGGCCCGATTTTCGGTTCGTCAAATCCAAAATCTCGACTTCGAAATTGTCAAAAAATGTTTGGCCGGATATCGTTCTTCAACTTTCATTTCCGGAGAACACTCAATTTTTATTTTCGCCTTGAAAAATCGTTTCGAAAACGTCCCCTCGAAATGCCGATAACGAGAGTAGATTTTGGTCGAAGAGAAAAAAACGAAGAGAGGAAAAAGAGAAAAAAATGGTAATCCAGTTCAGGAAGAAGAACCGACAAGAAAAACCGTCAAGAACGAAGATATTGTCCCTTGGATCAACGCGGTCGGACTTTCTACGGGAGAACGAGAAACGCAGTGGCGCACAGTGTCAAGGACGACTTCACCGAGAAAACCGTATCCGAGCGAGGGAGCAACTTATACCGTACCGCGATATTCATATCCTGACACGAACTGTCAAACCCCGAAGATTAAAATCGGCCCATCAGAAAAATTCAACAATCACAATCGGCCATTATTTTCCAATCGAAAAACCATCCCAAAAGACCGACAAAAAACCTCGATTGATTAGGTCATTCCAATCTCCACGAAAATGGCAAAAATTCATGCCGATCGTCAAATCTTACCGATTTTCATCATTTTCAATCGGCCGAACACGGAAATGCTTAAAAACGTAAAATCTTCAAAATCTTTGTATCCATCCATAGAAAAATACCGAAATTTGGAAAATTCAGAATTCGAGATCGGTATCAACGTGGAAAGTGTTTTTGACGATCGGCAAGGAGAAAACGTTCGATCGGCATGGAAAAAAAATTGGAGGGGGTTGGGTTGGAGTGTTGGGAAGCGATCTTTTCAAAGAGAAAGAGAAAGAGATTAAGGGGAGGTCGAAACGCAACGCCGACAAGCCCCCCAGTGGCTCGTGCAAACTCTCGCGAGATTCGGCCGAACCGATTTTCGCGTCTTTTCGCGGCATGGGGGCAACAGAAAGAGAAGGATGAAAGGAGAGACGAAAAAGAGTCGAAAGGTGCTACGCTAAGAGAGAATGAGAAAAAAGAAAAAAAGTGGGGGGGGGGGGGAAACGGGCCTGCCGATTTCTCGACGGCCAACGATAACTGAAATAAAAAATAAGAGAGGGCACCGTTGCGCACCCGTAAATCTCACTCTCTTTTCTCCTGCCCTCTCTTCCTCCCGCTTTGAGCTTCCCAAACGCGAAACCGATCGCCGAAACTTTGTTTTCCAAGATTACAATTTTGGCGGAGAGAAACTCGGAGTTTCAATCAAACCCAAACAAACCCAAAGAATTTTCTTTCACGTTCGTCAAAACCCTTATTCGAAGCACTCGGATTTTTCAGCATCGAAACAAAAATCTTGTCGCGCACCAAATAATCACCCGCGAATCCAAAAATGACGAGCAAAAAAAAAAAAACGTTTTTGCCTAACAAAAAGCGCAAAAATGTTACGAATCGAGATAGAGGGTTTTCATCGTCGTGTGGTCATTGCCGTCCTCGATGCGTTCAAAATCAACGAAAGCGAGAGTGGATGCACAACTTCTCTCTCTCTCCCTCTTTCATCTGCGAAGATTTGGGTTTATCGGGTTTGGGAATTGGACCACGAAAAAATATGCACTAAAAAACTCTCTAATCCCTTTTTCATAAAAAAAAACATTTTCCAAAAAAAAAACACTAAAAATCACTAAAAATATACATATGTATACATGTGTAAAAAAACTTCGAAAAAAAACACGCACGCACAAAAACACAAACGATCGTTATGGAGTAAAATTCAAAAAAAAATTAATGACCGTGAAATGACGAATGAGAGAAATTAAGAGAAACTGGTCACTTTTTCGTCGTTTTTGAACCAGGAATTTTCAAAATCTTCTCTCTCTGTCTCTCTTTCTGTATTTTTATCTCTTTCTCTCTCGCAGCGTGAAAATTTCGTTAGTACTCTTCTCACCGATTCTCATCTCCCTTCGATCCCATTCGCGTTAAAATTTATGTCACGCCTCTGTCTCGTGGAGATCGAGGCGTCGCGCGGCGTCTTCCGGACCGAGCATGCTTCTCGTTTTCCTTTTTTTTTTCTATTCAAAAATCCCCATTTTCCTTGGATTTCGTTTGTGCTTTCGATTTTTTTTTTTTTTTTTTTTTTTTTTTTTTTTTTTTTTTTTTTTTGAACGAATAATCCACACATGACGCGAGCGCGGTTTCGAGCGAAAAAAAATTGAGCGTGGATACGATCGTTTTTTATTTCCTCGTAGTTTTTACATTTTTTTTAACACGTCCACAACAGGGACCCACAATTTTGTAAACTGAGCACACCGTTTTGTTTATTTTTTGGTTTTTTGGGCTTGTTTGTTTTTTTTTCTCACTTTTTCTATCTCTATTTTTTTCCTTTTTTTTTTGTTTCACGGATTTACGTCAGGATGACTCGTGCGTTATTAAAACTCTCTTTAAACTCGTGTTTATTCCTCGTTAATCCGGGAGCTCCGTACGCGCGAACCCTCGAACGAGTACTGAGAGTCGAGCCACGCGCGGCCCGACGTTACCGTCCTCCTCTCGTTCGTTATTGTTTTTTTTTTTTCTCTCTCTCTCTTTCTTCCCTTTTTTTCCGTTTTCCGATGTTTATCCGGGTCGTCACCGGGCCGTGCACAAAATTTGGTTTTTCGCGTGTCACGACGTAAAAAAACCCAAAAAAAAAAAACCTAAAACAAAACACTGGGGATTATTCCCTCGATCACCAACATCGACATATATCTAATTCACAATAGCGTCGTTTTAAAATAAAAACCTTTTTAAAAAATAAATCATTTTTATAAATCCAAAATATACATAAAACGAGGTTAAAAACACGTTTAACGACGAAAATCAAAAAAGGAAAAAAAAACAAAAAAAAAAAAAAAAAACGAATACAGAGAAAACGCGGTTCCACTTCGTGAGTGTACCTTTGGTTGCGGGCTGGCCCGTGCTGAGTGTGCTCGCCGCGCAGTGACTGTGTGCCTCCAAAGGAGTATTCTTTGTCCGTCCCGGTACAGGCAGCTGCCCGCGGTTTCGTACCTCGTTACGAATCGCCGATGTTCGGGCGTACTCGGTTGTCATCCAGCCGTCGTGGCGGGAACCCAGGACAAACCAGGATCCCTCGGGTTTTTCGACGAGTCGATCGCCGGGTTGGAGAGGGGGGGGGGTTGGAGATCCGAGAAGCGCCGAGAATCAGCGAGGAGGCCCGAGGAGGCCCGAAGGGCTAAAACGACGGAGAAAGGGAAAGGGAGCGCCGGCCAACTCCGGAATTTCTTCTCTCGTCGAGGTTTGCGCATGCGCGTCCCGCGACGTACGTATTTCGCACGTGTGTCGCAAGAACTCCGGAGTGGGGGTATAGGTGGGGTAAGTGGGGCAGGGGTTGAGGGATAAGTGGGGTAAGTGGGGTGGGGGTACACCGCCATCTTGTTGCAACCCCCGAGTCACCGCGGAGTACAGGGGACGATCAGGGGAGCGGGGAATATAGGGGTTGAAGGACGGGGGTACACGAGGGATGCTGCGAGAGAGATGGATTGATGCTCGTGATACGGATATGACTCGACTCTCGTAAACGTACGATATTTCGTTTAATTTATTTGTTGTATTGGTTTGTTTATATTGGATATTGTATTGTTTATATTATTTGTTGTATTTATTATTTATTTGTTTATATTGTGTATTTTATTGTTTATATTATTTATTGTATTTATTTATATATATTTATGTTTATAGTATATGTTTATTATTTCGTATTATGTAATATACGAAATTCAGTATTGTATTGGAAATCCAAACGAACTCAAACGAAATAATTATATTGAATTGTAATTTAATTGAATTGAACAACAAAAAAGTTAAACCAATATAAAATAAATAAAAAATTTAAAAACGTACAAATTAAATAACTATAAAACAGATAAACCCAAACAAACCCAAACAAAGAACTTGCAATACCAACGAATAACTCGTGACGACAATTAATTCAAATAAAATAATAATCATAAAAACTAAACAAAAATAAAATAACAGAAACAAATAAGCCCAAACAAACCCAAATAAATTTCTTTTTCCTATCAATTATTACTCAACTCGCCAAACGTTGATTACTCAATCATACGAAATTGCCCGATTCGAATATTGCTCGAAAGAAAATTCTCGTTAAATTGAACAACCCCCCTCTCCCTTCCTCTTGTTGGAAGTACGACCCCGGTCCACTTTCGAGGGAGGGACGCGTGTGCACTTTTTTTTTTACTTTCCATCCAACTGTCGTACACCGTCCCATTATTCCCGTAATACCTGACCCTTAAGGGGTCTCGTAATGTTTCTTTTTTTTCTCTCTTTTCTTCTTCTTTTTTTTTTCGTTCTGCGTTTTACCAGGCAATTATCATCAGAATGTATAAATATGGTAGGTAAATGAATGATACAAGCTCGAGGGTGGGAAG
>JAPYZJ010001847.1:0-37335 GCA_030522765.1 Ophioninae sp. B BG-2022a
AAAAAAAAAAAAAAAAAAAAAAAAAAAAAAAATGTAGTTGCATCGGTACGCGTCTCGATCTCGAGTGCTCCGTTCTAATGACTAACAAAGCAGATCTCGAGCATCTGCGCGATACAGACGAGAGGAGGAAAAAAAAAAAGAGAAAAAAGAATAAAAGGATGGGAGGGAGCGAAAAAGGAGATAACGAAACGTGTGGTCTTTTGGGACTGGATAAACACGTGTGTATGTGTCATCTCTCGATGATCGGTTGGTATGCGAGAAATTGACTCGCCGATATTCCCCATTTATGGCAGTACGGAAGATAGCCAATGTCCGGCATATTATTTCTTCTTTCATCATCGTCGAGTACTGTAATCATTTTTGTGTTGAAACGGTGTAGAAATTGCTAAAGTGCGAAAACAGTATTTTTTTTATCATTATAATCATCATTGTCATCATCGTCGTCATCATCATCATCATCATCATCGTCATCATCGTCAAGTATACCATTGAATTTCTTCTCAAGTGGAGAAGTCAAGGAGAATCGAAATACATGGTACAACATTTCGTTTTCATCATCACGATAATTAAGTGTATAATTGAATTTCTTCACGGAATTTGTCTCTTTTCTCTCCCTGCTGTGGGTTGAATCAGACAGAGTAGAAAGAGGCAGAGAGAAAGAGAGAGAGGGAGAGAAAGAGCAGAAAGTCAACGCGTCCCACACGTGGACATTGACGGAACTTCGGCAATAACGATTTCGTCCCCCTATCTATTACGATGACATGACGTAGAGCTAGGGAGAGTGCGAGAGAGAGAGAGGGCAAGAGAGCGATGATGATAAAATTTATTATGCCCTAGTAAAAAACTTTCGGGCAATTTAAGATAAAAAAAAATGTTTACAAAATAGAGATAAAGTAAAACAAATTAATAACTAAATAATAATATAACAAAAATACCAAAAAATGTTTAAAAAACAAAAATACCAAAAAATGTTTAAATGTTTTTAGAAAATTATCAGTACTTGACCGAAAATATAACAATTCATAACTTAAGGACATGTCGAAGACGTACCACGTGACACACGAGTGCGAGAGAGATAGTCGAAATTTCAAAATCGCTATTTCTCAAGAACGAAAAATTTTTATCGTAAAATTCAAGCATCCCTTTCTGTCTCTATGAATTCTACAAAGACTGATGCTGGATTTATCACCTAAAACTTAATCAACGCCGAGAAAAGCGATTTCGAAAATTTGTGAGGTTATGTCGATGTTCGTCATGCTGATAAACTAAACCGAAAAATAACCTTGAAAATGAACGAACAACTGAAAACTAAAAATAACTAAAAAATACTGATGTAATATAAATAATACGAAACCAAAAACAGAGTTTTAACAAATACAAAAATATAAACTAATTAAAAGAGAGAGAGAGAGAGAGAGAGAGAGAGGAGAAAAAGAGAAGAAAGATTCCATAACTCGTAACGGATGAATTCGCCTTCTACTGAGACGCCAAATTGGATAGCGTACGTGTGCGCACGTAGACTTCAAAAGAGTAAGAGAGAAAGAGAGAGAAAGAGATTGATTGATTGATTGATATAATTTATTATGCCCCAGCGGACTTTCGGGCAAAATAACAAGAATTGGTAGTAAGTAAACAAAAACAACAAAAAAAAAAACGAAAATACTATATAAAGCAAAAATATAAAAATAAATAAATAAATAAATAAATAGAAATTTAAAAAAAATAAAAAAAATTTTAAAAAAGAGAAAAAAAAATAAAAATAAATAAAAAAATAATAAAAGAAAGAGAGAGAGAGAGAGAGAGAGAGATAGAGAGAGAGAAGGAAGGGAATTAAGGAGAAAGACCATAGGATTGCGTCACAGTTGCGCGCAAATGCACATACCAACGAGTCACGTTTAAAAATAGATTCTCTGATATTAAAGACCCCCATACGCATATGCTCGCATACCCGAATCGCTTATATCCGTTCGCGGCGCTTATGCACTACACGCGCTTATATACTTCGCGGCGATAGAGTTGCATCTCCCGAGCTCCTTTGCACTTGTCTGCGGCGAGCAACTTCCACGTAAATCCCAAAGTGGCTAGATCTGGTTCCCGTATGCATTCCCGGACACGATTCTTCGTCTCTCTTTTTTTCAACGTTTCTTCGAAGAGTCGAAGAGTTGCGCGCGGCCTTGGGCCTTAAAAAAAAAAGTGCGAGCACGTGCGTTCGATTTGCATCGAGGAAACCCGATTTCGAGCAGCCGACCAGTCGTCGATGTTTCTCCTTTGCGACTGAATCTTTTTTGAACCGTTGGCCTGATGCGACCGTTACAAAATCGGAATCATTTTGAAAACTATTTTTTTCAAAATTGTGAAAAGTTTGATTTCATTGTGGAAAGAATGGATTTCTTTTTACTGCAGCTAATATATGCTTGCTTGATTGGTTGACTCCAGGAAAGAATGGATTTCTTTTTACTACGCCTAATATATGATTGCTTGATTGGTTGACTCGAGGAAAGAATGGATTTCTTTTTACTACAGCTAATCTACGCTTGCTTGATTGACTCCAGGAAAGAATAGATTTCTTTTTACTACAGCTAATCTATGCTTGCTTGATTGGTTGACTCCAGGAAAAAATTGATTTCTTTTTACTACGCCTAATCTATGCTTGTTTGACTCCAGGAACGAATGGATTTCTTTTTACTACACCTAATCTACGCTTGCTTGATTGACTCCAGGAAAGAATGGATTTCTTTTTACTACAGCTAATCTATGCTTGCTTGATTGGTTGACTCCAGGAAAAAATTGATTTCTTTTTACTACGCCTAATCTATGCTTGCTTGACTCCAGGAACGAATGGATTTCTTTTTACTACACCTAATCTACGCTTGCTTGATTGACTCCAGGAAAGAATGGATTTCTTTTTACTACACCTAATCTACGCTTGATTGGTTGACTCCAGGAAAGAATGGATTGCTTTTTACTACGCCTAATCTTTGCTTGCTCTATTGATTGGCTCCTGGAAAGAATGGATTTCTTTTTACTACACCTAATCTATGCTTGCATCTATGAAAGGATTATTTCGGGGACATCGAAACTGGCAGAACATTGGGCACGTAGACAATACGCTACTACGGAGGCGGCCGTCAGAGTCAAGTGTTTTCAAAACCAGCTTTCCCAATAGGTATACAAAATGTAGGCACAATACGTAGGCACGTACGCAGCGTTCACACGGAGTGAGTGATTCACTCTTCATTGTACGAAAGAGGCGAGAAATGAGTTTCCTTCGGAGCAAACGCGAGGTGTGGATGCTGGCCGACCCCGACATCCATTTCCACGGCAGCGTTTGCTCTCCTCTGTTCTGTAAACGTACTTGGCAGTCGAGAGCACTCAGGAAATGAGTTTCGGGCCTCGATCTCGTTTCAACGTATTCGACAATGCGCTCAATAACGCGTCAATTTTGGATTTTTCCTCGCAGTTTTAGCGCGTTCTCATTGGGTATTCAACCGGAACTTGATTCAATTCCATTCGTACACTCGAAGTCCCATCAATGACAATTTAAAAAAAGGCGATCACGCATAGAGATCAGTCTTTGATGTCGTGAAAACTGGACCACTTTTACGATCCTTATTGCGCTTAAAAAGCGAACGTTGATCAATCAAGTCCGTTAATTCGGGAGCCATTTTGGTAGATTGTTACAATATTTCGTCATGTTCCAATTGCCCTCAAACGGCTGCTATCAGCAAGTCAAAACTATGGATAGATAACAATTCACAGCTTTGACAAATGTATTCTACAATTCTTGAATTCTCGAGCCGAGCTGAAGAGCTTATTGGGCTGACTCTACTCGATGAAAGAAATCCCACATGTTTTCAGTAATTTCCATAGTTCGTCGAAATGTGCAGCCGATCAGCTGATACAAGCAACCGAATGTATCATTCGATGGAAATCGTGCCATCGATCATTCGATGTTTTATTTCGTCGATAAAAATCGTATTTCCAATTGCATTTCCGATCGGAGCTCTGGTAGGTGCATCCATCAAGGCACATACGGATAAGTTCAGCCGTGGTATGGATCCGTACACAAAGAAGACATCCATACGGAAAGGACATTTCAAGTCATCAGCCCACCTGATCGTTTCCAGGTCCTCGATGTCTTTTCGATCGATTTGTCAATTTCAGGCCTTTGGATCGATCTTCGTACAATTTCGTCTGAATTTATTGGTAGCTGTTCCCATTGGGATTCACGCGAGTACGAAGACAATCTTTGGCTCTTGTAAATCACCGTTCAGCAGATACGCGCAAGTGTGTATCAATGTATGAAATGGCACTGATGGTGGCGCGGACGTTGGTTACCATATCGGGCACCTCGTTGACCTCGCCTACCTTGTCTCTTTCACGCATTCTCACATATGTGCTCAACGCACGAACAGCTTCGATCTATTCGTCTCTCTTTTGCTGTTTCTCTCTCTTTCTCTCTCTCTCTCTCCCCGTCTCTCTTCTTCATTCGTGTGTGTTCTCCACCACAACGGAAAAGTTACTCTTTCCCGGCCCATTTGACAATAAAGGGATTTTCTACATCGTGGCATCACCAATTTCAGAACTCGTTATACTACGAGACACCAGCACACGTGCGCAACCACCAAACGTGGTGGAGTGAGATATGCTGCTGCGTCGTTCTCGATGTATGTATTGCGCATCATCCGGTTTCATCAATCGTCCCATATCCATCCGTAAGGCGCGAGATACAGATGTGTGCGGGGCTCGTCCATAGCGTCGAAACTTTAAGCATCTGTTGAAACGCTGTACGCGTGGCTTGGATGCATCGCCAGTCTTCTACTGGCCAAGAATCGATTATCGCTCGCGGATTACCGGATCGCGTTGGTGTCGACTCGCGCACATTCATTCTCCTCAATATTTTCATCGTATCTTTTTGAGATGAGAAGAGTGAAGATCGTTGGGAAATAAAAAGTCCGTGGGCGACTAGACACTGGCGCGAGCTTGGTAGCGATCGAAGCACAAAAACTGCGCACGAAATTCGTACTCGTTTGAAGATGTTCGTGCCGATGATGATCTTTTGCGAAAAGAATTTTTGTTCGACCCGTCAGAGTCATCGTAGCACCAAGAGTTCAGAGACACGGATGCCTCTTGCCTGAATCTTCAAAATCGGTTTTTGAAGAATCGACGAACTCGCGAATATTCCGTTCGCGACCTTGAATTCGGTTGATCAAGGACATCGTCCTGATTGTTCGATGACTTTGGCCATAAATGCGTCCAAAGTTTTTCTCTTGAAACTGAATTTCCAATTCTGTATCCTTGATCAACGTCCTTGACGGAAGTGCGTCACAAACTACGTCTTTCATAAAGTCCAATCTTCGACCTCCTCTATATTCCTCCGTAATTGTTTTTTTGCAAAATTGCGTGAAAGCAGTTTTTCAGTGATTGAGTTCTTATCGACCTCTTTATCAATTTCCTCTTCGAGCTCTGTTACCGATATTTTCTAGCTTTATACAAGGTTTTCCGGACATTCGATGGCGTTTGCAATGCAAAAAAGTCGACCTCCAGTTTCCCACCACTCGGTATCATCGGCGTCCTCCATACCGAGATCACTTCCGGTCGAAGGTAGCCTCTGTACTTTGTTAGCTCGATTGAAAGATTAAGCCACAATTGGGCGATCTTGATTGGTCGTACGTGCGTAATAATTGAGGTAGATCAGTTACAGAGCGCCTGACGGTTGCAAAGAGAACGAGAGGCAGGAAGCGTACGAAGAAAAACGGAGCTTCGTTGCGTTCCGCTGGTAGGATCCGTAGTACATTCGCGTCCCGTAGTCTCCCGCCGCGGCAGCACTGCCGCGCTTGTCTCTAACGTCGCTACGCGAGCTCCGATCTAGCTGTCCTTCTTGTTTTCCTTGCTCGTTCTCGCGGCTACATCGGCCCACGTGTTCGCGCTCGTCCCCCGATCGTAATGCCGCAACACGCGCTCGCTCGCTTTCCAACTATTTATTACGTGAACGCCCGCCGCACAACGCGTTTTTTTTTTTTGCCGGTCGAAGAAATCACGGAATCACGTCGAAGAAAAAAAAAGAAAGGTTGAGAGAAGTACAAACCGATGCCGTAAGAGACACGATCCCCGTGTTTCTCTTTGTGTACACGCGATGCGACGCCCGAAACGTATGTGCGCATGCGCCTCGACGTCAGTGCCGTTTCGGACACGGTGAAAGCGAACATTGCAATTTTCAATGCGTTTACGAACCCCGGGCCAGCCAACGAGTTTGCGTTACACTTGGCGGAAAATAAAGTATCGAACCCTCGGATTTTCGAAATCGACGGTTACGAGATACCGTCAATTGCCCCGGGCCTCTTGATCAATGCAATTCATAAATAAACGCTCATAGAACGGACCCTAAGATCTAACCTATACAAAATAGGAGCAAACGAACGTAGAAAATATCCCGATTCGCAATTACTCTACGGATCGACGGACGGTTTACAATTTGAATTTGAAAGCAACTGTAAACCCAAACAAACCAAATTCGTCATTTTTAAGATGTTAAGTTTTACCCTGAATTACGTCAGTAATTGAACTCAAATGGAAATAAAGTAAAAATACTTCGGTCGAAAAGTTTGACCTTGAAGTTTACACGGAGTCGAACGATCTTATTTTTTAAAATTACGTTACATTTCTTAGTACCAAATTACAAGAATGTATACCGTTTTTGTTGTTCCGAGTTTCATTCGAAAAGTGCAACTCGAATCGGTGATGACAAATTCGGAACGATAAAAAAGGAGAAATAATAAATTGTCATATTTCATTTTCGTTTCTATATAATAGTAGTAAAAAAAAAAAGGTTTTCAGAGAAACGCGATGCTGAATTATGCCACGAATCGAACGTCACCTGTTGATAATTTAAATTTATGGCCTTGTATTATTCAAATTCTACTAGCTACGAAGATGAATATCTACGCGTGTGGGTGTGTCCGTGCTCACGAGCTCGTAAAATTTCACACCATGGACATCTACGGAAATTTTGGAAAAAAAAACATTCGCGGGAATTCTTGTTACGCGAATTCGCATATGCATATAAATAAATCAATGAACCAATAATAAAACAGTAAATAAATAAATGAAAGAGCGAAAAAAAATCGGAAAAAATATGTTTAAATAAATAATAAGAAACTCGAAGAAAAAAAATGAATAAAGAGTCGTTTATTTATTTATCCGTTTGAGCATGTGTTCCGCACGCAAAGTTGAATAGTTTCTACATCGCGAGTATCGTTAAAAACGTGACGCGGTAACAAAGTTGCGGTGTGCGCGGCGGGTCCTTATTGCCTCGTTACCTTGTCACAAGGTGGTCATGGCCCCGTCGGTGAGCGCTGGTGGTCAGGAGCGATACTAGCACACGCGAATACACGTTATTTCCCCCCTTCACTTTTACTTTTTCACCCGCGCTCCTTTGCCACCCCGAGGTCCTTATCGTGGCGAGACTTCGGTGGCGCAGCCGATTTTTCCTCGTTCCTTGAGAGCGTGACGAACATAACCTCACAAATTTTCCAAATCCGTTTTCTCAGCGTCAATTAAGTTTACGGCGAAAAATCGAGCATCGGTCTTTGTAGGTTCCATAGAGACAGAAATAGACGCTTGAATTTTATGACAAAAATGTTTCGTCCTTTAGAAATTGCGATTTGAAAATTTCAAATGAACGTTTCGATCTCGCGAAACGTAACCGACGAAATCGAGAGGGCGCTGCTCGTCGAGCGTTATAGTTCGTGAATAACTCACGGGAAGCGTAACAGGGACGTTAGTTTTTCACGAAACGGGACACCTGTATGACTCGTGTGCGCGTACCCAGAGCGACTGTGAAAAAAAGAAGAAAAAAGAGAAAAAAATAGCCGCGCGCGATTATGCCGGTACCAAAATGGTCGCTCCTCGCAAGGTCGCGAGTAACGAGCACACAGGAGAGAGAGAGAGAGAGAGATGGAAAAAAAACACGATACTTTCTACAAAGGAGAGATACACGGAACACAGAACGCCGCATTCAATTATTATGGCGAACGTGTTGCGTAAAGGAAATTCGTCATTTCACGCCACACTTTGTTGATCTTTTTCAACGAGTAACATCGAATTACTATCCAATATCGAGATACGTCAAATTTCTTCCAAAAACAAAATTCGTTTAAGGGCATGACGGACATCGACATAACCTCACTAATTTTCGAAATCCGTTTTCTAAGTGGCTATTAAAATGTTTCGTCCTTGAGAAATTGCGATTTGAAAATTTCGACTATCTCTCTCGTATTCGTGTGTCACGTGGTACGTCTTCGACATGTCTTTAAGAAAATAAAAGGGAAAGTTATTTCGCGGCCGAAATCGTTGAGTGTCCAATGTTGAGGAAAGAAAATTTTAACGAAATTTGAAATTTTTTTTTTCTTGTACGTGACCGCGTCTATGTACGTAGAATATTAAGAAACTTTTCATATTTCGTGTTTTACGGGTAATCGTGAAAAGTGGATTGAGGTGGGATACAAAATGACGTTAAGGGGTATTGAGAGATATTGTATCAAGGGAAACTACAGAATAACCATGAGAAGTGCGAGGAAATTTAAGCGGAAGTTTGGAACAGAATTAAGGGGGATTATGAAATTATAGTAACAGAAGTTTGTAAACTAGGGGAAATTACGGAATATTAAAGGGACTTTCGGAATAATGTCAAAGCAACTTAGAAAAGATTGTCAAGGAGAACCGAAGAATAATATTAAGGGGGATCAAGAAAGAATTTTAACGGGAATTAAGGACCGATATTAAAGAAAAATACAGAATAACGTTAAAAGAATTTTAACACGAGCCTAAACTACGATTCGTATTTGATGTTTTTTACGACTATTTTCAATTCTTTCCGAATCAACGTCAGCTTTTCAGGTTTTCACTCGAATAATTTTTAAGAAGTGTTACGAAAAAACAAAAATCGTTTTCGTTACCGATCTTCCGATCGCGTCGATTTATTCGACGCGGTTCGGTACAAACCGTGATTTTTTTTTTCGAAGAAAAAACGAGGTTCGTTAAAGTTAGTCAGGTGTCGTCTGATTCGATTAACTGGACACAAGAAGCGAACCGAAGAACGTCTATTTTGCGTCTACTCGAAAGATACGCGGAAAAGTAATTTTCATTTTTGATAAATAAAGGTCACGACGCCTATCCTCACCTTGTCTCGTGAATTAGAGGAAAAAAAGGATAATCGATATTATCGCGGATCGAGGCTCTTCGCACTGATGATATTTGGCCGCGCGCATAAAGCAGCCAAGGAACGACGCGACGGCGCACGCGTTTTTTCGTCGAGCACCGATTCGCGGAAACTGCGTTTCAGGAGCCCGAACAACGGGACGAAAAGCTGAATAACCGATGAGCAAGAGACCGGAGAACGTGGTGTTTATTCGGTTCATTATGCGCAAGCGCGATCCTCCCACTTCCTCTTTTTCTTCGCGAGAGATACACGCGAGAGATCCGATGTGCCCGCTGCGCTGCCCCACTGCCTTTTTCCATTACCACCACCATCGACTCGCCCGTCTCGCGATAGACCGCGTGCTCGTTTCTTCTTTTCGCGTCCTTTCGTTTTTTCACGTCCTTTTTTTTGTTTTCGTTCGTTCTGTTTGGTAGATGCCCGTTGGGACTCACGATAAAACGTACATTTTCGGTGTTAAGGGCATGACGAACATCGACATAACCTCACAAATTTACGAAATCCGTTTTATCGCTATTTCTCAAGAACGAAATATTTTGATCGTAAAATTCATGCATCTGTTCCTGTCTCTATGAATTCTACAAAGATTGATGCTCGATTTTTCGCCGTAAACTTTATCGACGCCGAGAAAACGGATTTCGAAAATTTGTGAGGTTAGAAACCAAGTGGACCAAAACTGGTCGCGATGAACGTTGATCCGTTGATTGTTATTAATGAATATAATACATTGCTTGGTTATTAAACTATCGAGATACATCTAAGAGATTATTAAGGACATGACGAACATTGACATAACCTCACAAATTTTCGAAATCTGTTTTCTCAGCGCCAATTAAGTTTACGGCGAAAAATCGAGCATCAGTCTTTGTAGAATTCATAGAGAGAGAAATAGATGCTTGAATTTTGAGATAAAAATGTTTCGTTCTTGAGAAATTGCGATTTTTAAATCGACTATCTCTCTCGCACTCGTGTGTCACGTGGTACGTCTTCGACATATCCTTAATTTCCAGCGAACATCGAATGATGCGGGCGTCGTGTTTGGTCCTGGCTTGCGTGGAATTTCCTTTTTTTTCAATGAATAATGTACACTCAAAATTTCGAATGGATTATTGATTTACGGAGAAATATTGATTTACGAATGCTAATGGCGCTTGCCTAAAACTTCAGCCCTTGAAATTCACGGTTGCGATTTAAACGATTTTAACGTACGTAAGTCAGCTGTTTGAAAGTTCTCGGCCTCAGTAGACAAATACGTTAAATCTGATATAAATATATTTTCATTTCGTTATATACTTGGCATACCTTTCCTACAACCAATTTTGTCCAAATTTCAAAAAATTATTGCTCCACCGTCCCTATGTCCTACTCATCCTCAAAACTGCCCATTTTCCCACAGTAGTGCAGGTAAGAGCTAACTTCCTTAATGCATTATCCACGTTCTTATCAACAGGGTTCAGGGACATATTTTTTTTACCGAAATACTCGATCACCGCTCTGATTTCAGTTTTCTCTATTTTTACACAAGATAAATTGACGATTTGTTGAAGTTGATTGAAAATTAATTAATAAATAATTAAGCAACGTAACCTATTTTTATACTATCTTTTATTTTAATACTATCTTCATTTAAGGGTCAAACCGATAAATTTTTATTTTCACTTAGTACGAAAGGACCGTATCCGTCCAAATATAACACATTTCATCAAAATTTTATCAATAAACGAAAAAAAGTTTTTTTTTCAAAGTAATCGATAAATGTGATAACTTTAGATATTTGGTCCAAAAGTAGGCTGGGTGAATTTAATCAAGCGAGATTACGGGGCATCGAAAATAACAGAATTTTCTGGGGATTATTAATAATTATTTTTTAATTTATAAAAAAAAGGTGAGATAGCTGTTATCATTGAAAAACGTTGAAACCGAAATTCACGCTGACAACGCTAAAATAAGCTGATGGTACCAAACAATGGTTGACGCAAAACCGTGCTACCTATGGAGTTGAATTATTCCCCGATGACGACAGTCATTTGTATGCAACACGAGGAATCCTTCAGAACCCGCAGCACGTGTGCAGTGGGACGTTGACAATAGGCGATCGCGGAGGACATAAAATTTATAAACGTTGGTGGTCGACCGGCGAGACGTATCTTTGCAGACAATTCTGAAAAGCTTCGTTTCAACGCATTCGTGGATCGCACTTCCGTTGGTAGAAATAAATATGGGGTATCCTCGTCACGAAACTTCGACTTGCCAACATCGAATTTTTTCACTTTTGGAATGGAAAATTCTAAGTTTATCAGCGTAATGTAGGAGGATTATCTTCCTGAAGATTCCTTGCGAATCCTTTGAGACGAAATTGGAAAAACGGTACGAAAAATGAAAATAAAAAAAATGGAAATCTTCAAGATAAAAAGAAAAAGTGAGATTAGTGGATTTTTGAAAAGGAAACCGTAAAGGATCTTTTTGAAAGAAAATTGAGAGTTTGAGCGATCCCCCATCGAAGTATTGGTCCAAGGTAACGCTTCTTCGAGTAAACCAATTAAAGACTAGCGTTGCCATATGGCAACAGTCTAAAACTGAAAATTGGGAGATTTTGAATTTTTTTTGTTATCATTCAACCCAAATATAAAAATAAAAACACAAAATTTGAATTTCAAAAACTCAGTCCCTAACGGTTGAATCCCACCCATTGCACGTACGAAAGGGCTCCCGTTTGGATTATTTACCGAGCTAATCAAAGACGTTGTTATAAATAAGATTGTATTGTTGGGATGAAATCAATGTACAGAGGGCGCTCTGTTGGTCGATGTACAAACGTATGAATAATACGAGAAACCGATGGAGGTATTGGTATGCGCAATGATGGTGAAGCGTGCTAGGCCACGGCTTATTGGAAACGCTGATGAAAGTTTGCTGGTTGAGTTGGCTGAGCGCTGGAATAAACCATGCCCGGTGGTTGTTGATGGGTCATCGCGTGGCTCTGATGTTGATGAAATTCCGGTCCACCGTGGGGTCCGTTCAGCCTCACTCGTTTTGGATTTTGTCCATGATTGTGCTCGCTATTCCCTTGTTGCTGTTGATTCTGTTGCTGCGATCAATGAAAATTATTCGTACGAAAGAACCGGATGTAATTAACGAATTATCTCTCAAGTACCGTTTGCTGTTGATTTTGGCGAGCTTTGTTTTCAGTCTTTTCTTCGGTATCGTCATCCGTTAAGAATTCTCTTTTGGGATACGGTATCGGACACCCGGCAAAAATACTGTAGGAAATGTAATCGAATATTCAGTAACGCGATTTCTAGCCAGCAAGGCTGAGGAAATTAAATGCCCGTACTCTTGCGTTGGAAGCGGCTCCTCTTGAAAATAGGCGTCCTGCATCGAGTGTTCCGACGTTATACGTTTGTTCGGATCCATCATGAGCAATTTCTGCAGCTGCGAAACAACACGATTCTTGTTTGCAAAAATTTGTTTTTATAAAAGATCGTAATATTTTGAAGGGCAAGTGTTAATTGTTGATCAGTACGAAAAAAATGTTTGTCCTTTTGTTCCACATTTTAGGAGTAATCAGAAAACTAAAAGTCACCTTTAAGGACATGTCGAAGATGTACCACGTGACACACGAGTGCGAAACAGTCGAAAATTTCAAATCGCAATTTCTCAAGTACGAAACATTTTTATCGTAAAAGTCAAGCATCTATTTCTGTCTCTATGAATTCTACAAAGACTGATGCTCGATTTTTCGCCGTAAACTTAATCGACGCCGAGAAAACGGATTTCGAAAATTTGGTTATGTCGATGTTCGTCATGCCCTTAATTATGTATACTAGTGAGTCTGTGACTCGAGCTTTTTAATATAGATATTGGTGCCCTCTCGAAGGTTTAGTCCAACCCCTTAACGCATTCGGATGTGTTTTGTTCAGGGATCTATTCTTAATATACTCACTAAATTAAATGCCTTGCTATCGGGTTTAATCTTGTGACGTTCCATGTATTTGGTCAGTGAGCAATTGGCGTAGCTGGAAAACAGAGAAACATGTTGATCAATGAAGATCGAGAACATACATAAGCGTTCAGGAATTTTCGACAACGACTCACTTCGATCTCTTGAAATCTTTCTGGAGTGTCGGGTGTTCCGGCATTTTTTTAATATCCTCCCAATCCTTTTCGAGCGGAAAGCCCATCACGTTGAAAATCCTGCGTTAGGAACGTTATGTACTAAATATCGAATTATCAACAGGATATATCGTTCGTATCAGAAAAATTCACTCTTACCGATCCAATTGATCGTGATGATAAGGATTGCTGGTCTTGATATCTTCCTGTCTGCAGTGAAATATTGGTTCGGATGTCAAGAGTTCAGCGAATATGCAGCCGATCGCCCATATATCTGAAAACCCAAGCAACCGTGCAAACCTTTTTCCTTCTTACGGGGCATGAAAAACTCACCGATAGCTTTCGTGTAATGTCTCGCTCCTAAAAGCAATTCGGGTGCTCTGTACCAAAAAGTAACGACAACAGGATCCAAATCAGCCAGCGGCTTGAGGGGAGCGTTAAACAAGCGAGCGAAACCCATGTCAGCTATTTTAACACGGCCCCTCTCGTTTCCTTCACCCATTACTAATATGTTGGCTGGTTTCTAGAAAAATTAAGTTTTCTCTACATTTTTGCTCCTTCAACGGGTGATCCACTTTTGCCTTACCGTATCAGCTTACCAGATCCCTGTGGAGAACCCAGTTGGAATGTAAATAATGAATGCCGTCGAGAATTT
This sequence comes from Ophioninae sp. B BG-2022a, assembly GCA_030522765.1. Taxonomy (NCBI): domain Eukaryota; kingdom Metazoa; phylum Arthropoda; class Insecta; order Hymenoptera; family Ichneumonidae; species Ophioninae sp. B BG-2022a. The sequence goes on from JAPYZJ010001847.1 coordinate 13,986, forward strand.
GATAGAGCAAGGATTTGACCATGCCTTTAGGAACCATAACAGGCTTTTTGTTTGCCTTCGCAGATCTGTGGAACTTGATGATGTGCTGTCAGAAGAAAAATAGTGCTTAAGGACATGTCGAAGACGTACCACGTGACACGCGAGTGGGAGAGAGATTGCCGAAATTTTTAAATCGCAATTTCTCAAGGACGAAACATTTTGTTCGTAAAATTCAAGCATCTATTTCTATCTTCACGAATTCTACAAAGATTGACGCTCGATTTTTCGCCGTAAATTTAATCGACGCCGAGAAAACGGATTTCGAAAATTTGTGAGGTTATGTCGATGTTCGTCATGCTCTTAAAGCCCAAAAAAGTGACGATGCAACTGAAAGTTGCAATTATAATCGTCATTGCAACCAGTGTCGCACGTATCTTTCGATTAATGGAAAAATTTACAACACAAGAGGCGGATATAATCTTATTCTAGTAAAAGGGAACCACGAAAGTCTTGAACCTAAAAAAACCTGCAAAATTGAATCCTAATGTATTGCTCACCCAGAGATCGTGTTCGGCAAAATCAAAGAGCAGCCATACTTTACGGTCGTTGTGAGATAGGAAGACTCGTATGAGGGTAATCACGTTGATATGCTTTAATTCCCTGAGTAACTGGAACGGAAAAGGAATCATTTTTATTCGTCGATAAGAAGAATAAGAATTATTAAGGTTTTTCTTGCTTAGCTCTACTTTCTCCTGGTTGAGCAAAGTCTTTCCACATTTGTGTTTTCATCGATTCAACGACTCTCACAATTGCCTGATAACATTGGAGTTTGCGTTACGACGCAACAAAATTTCTTTCCTTTTTCCAATTGCTCGATAAGCGACGGCAGGATGAAAAATTTCGAAATTGCGCTCACTGCTATTTCTCTGCAGGCGGACATGGAAAGGCCGGTCCCTTCGATCTGTTTCAGCCCAAAGTCTTTAGTATCAGGACGAGATTTCAATTCGCTGTCGGGTACTCTGCGGAACGTTAACAACAATAATCAACAGCGAAAAGTGAGTTTCGATTTGAACGCGATCAATTTTAACGTGAACATTTACATTTGGTTTTGATCGAAACTACTGATAGCAAAGTAGTCGAAAAATTTTCAAAAACTAACCCCTCTTTCCGTCTAGCTTTGTAGACGTGTCCGTAGGTGCCTCTTCCAACCTTGCATCCTTCGAACTCGAAGAGATCCTCGACCTTGGTCCGATCCTTCTGGGTCTTCATTTTAAATTCGTAATCCATCATGTTTAATGATATTATAATTAAATATCAACTGTAACGAAACATATTAGGGGTTCGCATTCCAGTTTTTATCCAGTCAAGGCGACGATCGTGTCGATCGAAACGATCAAAACTTTAACCTACCGGAACACGCGAATCGGTAAGCTTTCATAACACACGCACTACGACCGAGAACGCCGTCGACTCTATCACTACTACTGACATTTACCGGTAAATTGTACATCCACCAAACTTCACCCGGTTAAATGTCCGTGATGTTTTGATCACCGCAGTGATGCCACTTTGACGGCGTTTCATTCGCTTTACTGACGAATCGATATTCCCTATAATTCCCTATCAGTCAGCTGATCATACGCAACTGCAATTTAACTAACTGTTCTTTAATTCAAGAACCATTTTATACGACCTAAACATCTATCATAAACATTCATATGTAATATTGCACTTTAATCATGTTTATACGCTTATCGTGTCTAGTCATCTGACCGCACCGACGGTTAATTTACCAATGACCCGAGAAACAAACATTACATGTGTCGCTATTTCTCAGCGCGCCTACGATGTCATTGGAAAACTTAGCACGCAGTTTCTTTGCTGTTGATCTAAAATTTGCGTCGAATAAACAGCCTACAATGGAAACTATAGTTGAAAACTACGTACAGCAGGTTAACGAACCCGTGTGATGACGGCTTGCCGCACAGGTCTATGCGACATCGCGATTGAAAACGACCCGAACATGCGAGTCACTCTCGCATCTTCCGTCGAAACTTAACGCAGTTTTTTTTTACCGCGGATACACATACGGAAATTTGAAGCAGTAAAATGAGGGTTTTTTAAAATATTTAAAAATTGCGGGATCGCGTTGAACACGGAATAAACGATATAAAGAGTCCTCTCCGTGGAATTACTGAAGTCGTTGCTCCGCTAGAGAATTTTATTCGTAATACATATCTACAGATATATTAACATATATATATATTTATATATTTCGACTACCGCACGCGACTTCTCATTAAACTGTAAATATGTTCTCCGTACTCGCCGACTATACGAAAACGATAGAAAATATCATAGGTAAATATGAGCTCTTTTCGTCATTCATATTTATATCGACTAGTATAATTTTAGTCTGCCAAATGACCTTGACTAATGTCGAATACGATACACTAATTAGTAATCTTAACAGGACATAGTGGTGTTACCAATTGTTTATGGTGATGGCAACCTGAATTTAACGGATCACTAAACACATTTTTCGAAAATAATGGAAACTAGTGGTTTTACGTTTAATAAACCCAAACAAACCACGTTTCTAATATTCAATAAAATATGCACTCAAGGATCCATCGGACCATTACGTATAACTTTTACATCCAAAATGCAACATCAAGCAAAAAATGCAGGGTCATAAATCGATGTTGATAATCCTTAGAGTACGAATGTGATTTTGGGAATTTTGGGGATTTTGGGATTTGGGATTTTGGGAAACGTGATTTTGGGAATAGAATAGACTAAAAAGAAGATTTCAGAAATACATGGATGGTGTTTTGGATCGAACGGCAATTGTCTTTAAGAGTCGGTTGCTGTTTGTAGTTAAATATTTTCGTATATCCTTTGACGAATATTTGTTTGGTTTCAGTCGATTACATAGATGTGGACTTTACTCTCTGGCTGTCGTGGTTATTGATGCCGCTCCTAGTCACGTTTCTACTTCCTCTGGTCATCGTTGTACTTTTATATGTAACTGCATTGATACTGTACATCTATAAATTGCATAGGTGTGTTTTGCAGCGAGACGTTAAAATTCTCAAAAGAGCCGAAGTTTGATTAAAAGTTCTCTTAAGGAATACACGACGATAGTTAACGTGATTCAGTCTCGGAATATTTATTCAGGGCTACGCTGAGACGAGCGTACGGAACGGATTGGAAAAACGCAGCCCGAAGTCTCGTAGCGGCAGTTTGGGATGCTCATGGATGGATATTTCACGGTAGGCGATATTGAGCCAAAAGATTCAAAGAATATATTACCGATGGGTTTCTTGTTGTTTTTTAATGACAGGATACGAAGTTTCGGGTTTGGAACACATTCCAAAAGACGAGCCAGTTTTGTTCGTGTATTATCACGGAGCGATACCCATAGATCTTTATTACTTCATATCGAAAGTCTTTCTATACAACGCCAAACTGATTCACACCGTGGCCGATCGTTTTCTCTTCAAAATTCCGGGATGGGCTATTATCTCCGATGTACTCAAAGTTATACCGGGAACTGTGCAAACTTGCTCCGTTATACTGAAGGAGGGAAACATGCTCGCCATTTCACCCGGCGGAGTTTACGAGGCACAGTTCAGCGACTGTTACTACAGGCTAATGTGGAAGAAGAGGTTGGGCTTCGCCAAAGTCGCTCAAGACGCCAAAGTGGTCTGTGAAATACTGTTGTTTGTTGATCTTGTTTGGCTTTCAATTTTCTCACTCAATGTTATTTTTCTTGCCTGATATTTCTTTATATTTTCAGTGCATTGTACCAATATTCACGAAAAATCTTAGAGAAGCCTTCAGAACGGTCAGCTGGGGTAGAAGAATATGGCTGAGGCTGTACGCAGCAACGAGATTTCCTCTCGCTCCCATATATGGGGGTTTTCCCGTGAAACTCAAGACGTACGTGGGAAAACCGATATCCCACGATCCTTCTCTCACTCCGGAGCAATTGCAGAAAAAGGTTCGTGATATGCCAACAACACTTTATCCAAGCTCATTTGCAGCGAAAACAAATTGCTTGTTTCTTCGCAGGTTGCTTCAGCGCTTGAGGATCTGATAAAAGAGCACCAGATAGTACCGGGTAGCATCACTCGAGCTCTTCTGGAAAGGATCTACGATCCGGACAATTCCAAACACATTTAGCTATGAAATTTTCTACCATCGTGGTGCGCGCAAACTTTCGTGGATAACGTTTAAGGTTCACGCGAACGGACTGCGATAAAGTTCTTCGCGTGGAAATCTCCGTCGGTTTAGCTCTGGGACAAGGGAAATGGTGCTTCTGAAAAAGAAAAACTCCAAGCCGCATTAGTACGGATCTATGATTAATCGATAAGTTATTATTGATTTTTAGTGCTACGCCGAAGACTACGGTATATGAAAGAATCAATATCGGATAGATATAGATTTTATTCATTTGATCGAAGAGTTCGTTCGAAGGCTGAACATTCCTCCATTATTCATAAATTATGTATGCTCATCTTGAGTGGTGACGCGTTTCCGTGAAACGAGGAGGGAAGAAATATTATTTATACATTCCAACGCGAGCGGACTTTTTTTATATACTGGAAACCTGCGCCATTTTTTATTCTGGGAATTTATTTTCCAACCCTTTTTGCTGGTTGATATAATTTCGATACTGAAGTAATATTGTCACGAGTCTTCTTTACTGCTACGTTTCCGTATATCGAGAATATAGAACAATTTTTTTTCTACATGCAGTTTACGTGCACGATAGATTGGAAAATTCCGATAAAATGACTCGCGATATGTTCAAGGTCATAGAAAAAAAAACACTCTTTCATAAAAGGAAAAAAGTGAAATCTATCATAATAGAATTGTATTTCGATTGTCGAAATTTTTTAATTGTATATTTTGTGCCTGATGGCATTTTTCTTCGACGTTACGTAAGTACGATCGGTGGTGAACGCAGGTCGTTCTTATTTCGTTTACTTCATCACTGATTCGTAATTATGCAACCGTTTTAGGGACGCTTCGAATATGCAAAAATATGGAAACATGAATTTTACTTGAACTCCATTACGCATTGAATTTTTAAACGAACAAGAGTTTGATCGGTTCGCAGGCGTTATACACAATTAGAAAGGCGAATGTCCGCAGTATTACCCTGTACTTAAAAATACGACTTGAGGAATATATTCGATTATTTTATACCCATGTTTTGGAGGAAATAAAGATCTGTTGTTTTCCGAAAATATTTTTTCAATGCTACAATTTTCCAAAACTATTTTATCGTTTCCGGACACAAGAAAATTCTTTTACAGTTTATTTTTTATCTGTGACAATTTTCATTGTTGGCGCGCAATCTGAATAAAACTTCACTTCGGCGTGTGTTATAAATTACGATTATTTTAAATAAAAGTAAGAAAAACGTACAAGATAAATTGTTTTCGGACAGAAACAAGGTAAGAGTAAGAAAAAATATTTAGATATTTCAATTTATTGATAAAGTTATGTAAGAAAAATGCATTTTTTTTGCGATGTAGAAGTACATCAATGTTTTTTTGAAAATAAAAAATATATTTTCTATAGTGAATTACCAATTAATTTTAGTTTTCACTAGGGAAAACTAGTTGCAAGAGAGGCGTTCAGTACGGACTCGGTCTTTTTCTAGAGAGCACGCAGTTATACTGAAAGTTGTTTTCAACTTCACAAAGTAAGAAATATCATTGATGTACTCGGAGTATTTGCTGTAAATTCAAATTTCATAGTACGCATTGATTTCTCAACGAAGGTATGTTTGTCTTTTTCACCGAATCAGATCATAGAAGAGCTATTCCAAATTTTTCCGCCACAAGAAAGAAGGCAGAGACGAGCAAGGTGTGGGAGTAGGTAATACATATACGTACGTAAGCGCCACGCGCGTGTGTCACTTATTCAACCGGAAGTGGGATTATACAATAGCGAACCTGGCGGCGGCTTTTCCAGTTGAATTTTCTATTTCACCGTGTCCGCACAACCTCATTTTTCACGCAAGCCGCATTTTGGTCGCATCCTTCTTTCGAGGTAGAGGTTACGATTCCACTTACGGTTTTTTTTTTGTATTTCTCTTTCATATATGTACATATACGTATATATACACATATGTACATAGATATAACCTATTTGATACGCGAATTTCCACGCGAATTTACACGTTCGTGCGTGCGATCGGGCGTGTTAAATATACATACCCGTTAAAATTAATTTTCGAAATTTTTGTTCCTCGAGACTCGTTCCTCTGCTGCCGTTCACACGTACATTCTCACGTAACGAATTTTTTTGCGCATTTGTTTATTCCGCAGAAAACGTGCAGTGAGCAGCCATGGGCGTGGATGTGGAAGTAATCTCTCCCGGAGACGGTAATTCGAAATTTTTTTTCCTTTTCATTTCTTCGTAGCTGACATGAAAATATCGTCGTTTCACAAAAACTCAACGCGATTATTTATTCATCGCGGAACGTTGGAGAGTACGAGCTCGAGAGTTCAGATTTCGCGCTGACCTTCGTTTAACCTCTAAAAACGAAGTTTATTGATCTTTTCGTGTATCGTTATTGTACAATAATAGTAAACAAATTTATCGTATTCAGGACAAACCTATCCAAAGACCGGCCAAACCGTAGTGGTTCATTATACAGGTAAGGATCGATTTCGTGTCTTTCCCTGCAATACGTATTCCGGACATGCGACGTACTTAACCGCTCTTAAAATCAGGTACTCTGGAGAACGGCAAGAAATTCGATTCCAGCAGAGACCGCGGAGTGCCCTTCAAGTTCAAAATTGGCAAGGGTGAAGTCATCAAGGGATGGGATCAGGGAGTCGCTCAAATGTGCGTCGGCGAACGTGCCAGGCTCACCTGTTCGCCTGACTTCGCTTACGGAAGTCGAGGTCATCCTGGAATATATCCTTTACTATCGCAAACATTTCGACAATGCTTGTCAATGCATTTCTTTAAAAACTTGGGAGAATCGGTCGAGTATATTTTTGGTCACGAGTAGGGCTGCCATCCGTCCGGATTACCCCGGATTTGTCCTAGTTTGGCTGTGAATCCGGGGACGTCCGGGGAGGATCCGAAGAAGAAAAATAGTGTTTTATTTTTATTTTCAAGCTTGTCCGGGGTAAAAATATTTTTTTACCTAAATGTCCGGGGTTTTTGGAGTTTTTGTCCGGTGCCCACAGTTTATGGAATGGCAGCCTTAGTCACGAGTGTAATCAAGATTTTCTCTTTGAACGGCTTGGTCTGTTAGCAGTAGTAAAGTTTTCCAAATATGTCATGATTTTGATTCTGGCTGATCTCTGTAATATTGATTTTGGTTTGATAACCTAAATTAGCACAAATTCAATTTGTGATTAAACCTGCGAGACATCGGACGAAAATTGCTAATTGAATAGAACTTTGGTCCAATTGCATTGAGCAGTTAATTTCTGAAGTTAAAGTTCCCGATATTTTATCCTTTAAATTTTAAGTTTCAGTTTTTTTTAATTCGCTGTTATTTTTGTGTAGATATTAAAACCCTTTTTACATAAATAAAAGACAAAAGATCGCGAAAAGCGAGTGTACATAGTCAAGTTCACCAACTGAGTGAAAGTGTAGAGAGTCAAAAAAATGATTTACGACATTGATTATTTTTTAATTATTTGATCGATATCTCGAACTTGCGTGTACATAGGATTGAGGCAAAAGAATGATATGTTTGAATCCTTGACAAAAGCACACTATCCCACCAAATGCTGTTCTTATCTTTGACGTGGAGCTCCTTAAGGTGCAGCCGTGAAAAATCTGCGCGAGCGTCCCTTCAAACTGACCAAACTATGTGCATTTATAAAAACAACAAAAAAGAAAAAAAAAAAGAAATTGAGAATCGCTTTTGACGAATTCATTTGAAAGTGACTACGAACCTCGGATTTTAGTCAATCACTGCAAACGGCACAATGTACACACAGAGAACATGGTTCAATCGCTCGTTCCGCCAATGAGATTATACATACTAATATAATAATATTGAAAAAAAAAATGCACCAAAAAGGAACATTTTTTAATATTCCCTTTTTTCACGGATATTCTTTGCTACACACTACAAATGTATTTCGAGGTCAATTTTTCGAAACTTTATTCCTTCTCGGTACGTAGTTTTTATATATACAATACTTAAACACTACACTATACCATGTATCTCACAATCTCTGTTGCGTAATGTTTTTCCTTTCTGGGGCGATTGAACAGCAATAATTAAACATCAAAAATACAAACTTCTGCATTTGTTGTATTTATTTTCACGAAAAAAAGAAGAATCCTCGATTTGCGCGCATTTGACACGCAGAGGTGACGCGTTGATGCGTTTATTGCACATTTTCCGGTCGCGAAGCCAAACGAATGATCGGATGATCTTCGGGAACTAATTTGTATGCGTTTAACAGTAGACTAGAAGCCAAACGACTTTGGCAGCTACGAGAGAAGGACGGAGAGCACTTTGCTCGTACCTTCAACTCGATAAAAAATCATGCCAATCGAAAATGTCTATATTCATTTTTTATCGTCTACAACATTCTCTGGTGTTAGACACGAATGTATGTTCAACTCTACTAGTAGGTAAATCTTAAGAACAAATTTGGCCTAGAAATTTCATAACAATCGAATGATGCATCGTAGTTTTTTTTTGTAGCATTTTCGATAATCTGAATATTCTTTGCGAAGAAATTGTACACTTCAAAGTCAAACTTGAAATTTCTACGAAACGTCGAAAAACTCACTTTTTTTTCTCTAACGATTTTTATTTATTCGATCATCTTAAAGCACAATTCGCCAAAAATACGCGAAGGATGAGCCCCAGAAGTTTTACGAAACAATATATAAATTAATTATCAAGAAGAATCGAGACCTCGTCCAAAACTACGAGTCGCGGATATAAAAATACAGTTGCGAATACCTCTGTGCGGTAACGACTCGTACACACTAAGTGTGAATTAAATAATACCGTTCCTCTCATCTCGATACCACGTGGATCAGTGGAAAACAATATTTCTACGAACGAGGAAATAATATTTCCAAAGATTGTTCAATAAACGAATAATTCGGGAAAATGCAGCTCGTACGACGGTATCTGACTGGGTTTCGAATCGATCGGCTGAATTCCTTGCTGCGATATATTTCTCGTCTCGATAGTCAGCGAATTGAAGATGTCCGAAAGTTTAGTCTGTAGAACGTCGTGCTGCCGACAAAGAAACAGTTTTATTCAATAAAATCCGAGTTATATAAGAGCAGTCGTCGGATTGATCGATTAATTATGAATTGTGAACTCCATTGGACGTATCGGCTTAGAAAAATTATTTTTGTTATTCTTCGTTATTCGAAGTACTTTCCATCAAGATTCCTCAATCGTGATAAGCATAGTTTGAACTCATTTTTAACGGAGCCTCGTTATTCAGTATATTCGACAAACTGACAACGAATATCGTACCTTGGGTTGAGTCTTCGTAACCAATTCTTGGAAAGGTGCGTTCCTGAAACACTGAGAGAGCTGAACGCGTTTCTCCTCATCCCTTATTTGATGGTTGTTACATTCAGTCAAGATTCTCTTCATACTGTCAAAGGTCAATTCTTCCCCTGGTAGTTTCTAAATTCGTAGACAAGAGTTTCAAGTGATGCAATATATAGTTAGAAATAACGTATCATTCGGAAAGGCGATGAAAGAACAAAAAGTTGCATCCTCAATTAGCTTTTACAGATAGCACACGATTAGTTTTTTAAAATGTAAGGTCAAGGGAGGAACAGTAGGTTTAGCTCTTTTGGTGGGACTGACGGAATGGTTGAGAGGATAAACGTCGTCACTAGGGATCGTCGAGGAGTTTTGTTGTTCCGGGAAGCTCGACAGGCGCGTGAAATTCCAGCTGGGTAATTTCTCGGTGCGACGGAATTTCGAGATCTGATGATAATTCGGGAAAACGGAAGGAGAGGTTTGTCTAAGATTAGTATTTTCCATTGTAATCCAATGGAAAGTACCTTTTGCACTCCAGGCGATGATCCACCACTGTCAAGTTCTGTAGTCGCGGAGTTGACATCCGCCGTGGAACTTCGGCCCGCACTGTCCACCCAGGAATGCCTGAAAGTCGAGAAAACTGAATTGAATATTCGACAATGATTTCGCGAGTCGTCTTCAACTTTGGCAAATTCAACGCGTCTCGCAGAGGTCGTTGGATAGGGCTGAATGTTTTTATACGCGTTATGGATCCTTCAAAGAGCAATTCTTTGGGTTTGATTCTCTTTGGAGTTTCTAAAGCTAGAAAAATATGAACCTGTGTTGCAAAGAGCTGCTGCTGTAGCCCGATCCCTGTTGTAGCTTTCCGGTATCGAGACCTGCGCCTTTAAGGCACTCTGTGACGACAACCTGATCGATCAGAAGATTCAGAGCGAAACGGCTCGATAAATGACTCTCGTAAGTGGCTCTCAGTTTTGGCAACAAATGGCTGGCTTCCTTGCGTCGAGCCTCGACGATTTTATTCGCGTAATCCATCAACGAGGTGATATTGCAGACGTATGATATCAGAGCCAAAAGGCTCACGACTATACTGTGCAAATTGAACTTCAGCGCGGGTATTAATTGTCCGCTCGTGAGAGCGAGATCTTGAAGGCTCAGGACCAATCTCAACTGCTCGAGAACGGTTTCTTCGGATGCCAATTCAACCGCCAGCAGAGCAAGTGTCGTGTATATCGCTTCGATGTTTTCGACCGTATTGCTCGGCAATTCCAGTGACTCGTATAATGCGAGGTAAATTTCGGGACCGTGCTTCCTTATGAATATCAAGTCGGGACGCGAGGATTTTTCGATCACGAGGTCAAGCTCCGGCATGTTGACACTGGAAGAAAAAATATTTTGTTACGGAAGAGAATAAAAATTGAATCCGATCTGGACTTTGAGCTTCCGATATTGGAAAATACAATATTAATCAATGTTTTAGACTTCAAGCGTTCAAAGATTGGCCGTTCATATAAAGACTCGCTAAATGAAAACACGGAAATCGTACTCACGATGGAAGAGCCAATTTTTCAAGATTCCGGTGCCTGTCGATCAAAGTGTGGAAAATCTTTTGTACCAACAGCCTCATCTCGGCGTCAGGAGCGAGAGACATTCGTAATAGTGGTTCCAGAAAACTCGGTGGGAAAGTTGTATTCAAGTGTATCGTTTGATATTTCGTGCCAACCTGAGGAAATTCGTATCATTGAGCTCCAGACTCGGTGTTAGCTTAGACGAGTCAATTAAACCTTTAATCGGTGCTTGATTGTATATCACCTTCAATAGCGACTTCAGGAGTATACTTTGTAACAGTACGTCGCCTTTGGCAACCGATACGATACGATCGGGCTGACTGTATGGTACTTTGCTCATTATGAACATCATTATCTCGATCTTTTGATAATCCGGCAGATGATTCGCGAATTCGCCGAGGGCGTTTATCAGCGCTTCTTGATAAAGTTGCTCGTCGTTGCTCGAGTATTGATTTCTCGTCACGCTTATACGCAGATGAGACAGCAAAGAATTTATTATCTCGAGAACGGAAGGACCTGAATGAAAATTACAAATGGTAATTTGAATAACCGCAACGATGATAGTAAAACTCCTTGCGGATTTTGAAGATATGACTTTTCAAAAAAAAACATCCGTTCAAACTCACCGACGCTCTCTCCGGCGGCGATCGAAATTATTTTAGAAAGGGTATCGGCTATGCTCGTTCGTATTTTTGGCGATGACTTCGAGTGATCGTCCAGATGGGTCATCAACGCTTCTACCACTGTGTACGAATATTGGGACTGCGGAGTTTACCGAAACAGAAAAGAAAAGCTCGTTGGAAACTGATTTTTCAAAAAATAATCGTGAATAAGAATGGACGTTGAATTTATTGTTTTTACACTCACTTGAATGGAGAACATTATGATCCTGAATGTGTGAATCGCGAAGAAATTGGGAACCCAAAGTTGGTGATTATCCAAATGCCTAAAGTGAACAAAGTACAGGTATGCAGGTATAATGTTGATCAGCGGTGATCCTGGACTGATACCAAGATGGGTGTGACGTTAGGTCAAAACTAAGAAACGACTATACCTATGTACTCAACGCATTGTTATTCTTACCTCAAGACTGGCCTTATCACGCAACGAATATGACCGAACGACGCCCGGCCAACCAGCTCTCGCATACACGTTTCTGCAAATTGGGGAGGATCCGATCTCTCCTCGGTTGGACTTTCCGGAGTTGCGTCCTCCTTGCCGGCATACCTGAATTGAAAATGCGGCCTTGACTACTCGCGAATGTGGAAAAACCGATTTTCTATGAGATTCGGGGCTTCGAGAAAGTTTTTCTATAATCAGAAATACGTAGGAGATTTTTCAATGTCTTTGATGCGTACGCTGCGTTTTGCATGTTGTACAACAATGACGGCACGATCTTGTCCATGTGTACGGGCTCCCAAATGTTCTCCACCAAATCGTCCGAAAGCGTTTTTCTTACGACACCCTGCAAATACAGTTAGAATATTTATAAACTTCTTTATAAATATTCTTTATAAATATTATAAGATTTATAAATTTATAAATATTATAAGATTTATAAATTTATAAATATTATAAAAGATTTATAAATTTATAAATATTATAAATTTATAAATATTCTTTATAAATATTCTTTATAAATATTATAAAATATTTGTAAACTCAAATTGTCCTTTAAACAATTGAGCGATATAACTGGGTTAACTGTATTTAAAATCATAAAAAATTTATTCCACCCCAATCCCTGAACCGACCTCAGCATTTCCTAGTTTGGTAAATAAGAAGTGAATTCGAAATACCTGCAATCCCTGTATCCCGGCGAGTCGAATCTGCTTGCGGATTCCCAATTCGTCGTTGTTGGAGTGGCACATTGAAGAGTACTTTGATACAAAGAAATCGTAACGTGTGTGATAAGACGGCGTGTCTTCTTCGATGTTGGCAAATCTGACAAACTGGAAGAGGCAAGCATTTTTTTCAACTTTAATAAAATCGTCCGAATGCATCGATTCTTCGAGCGAAGAACTTATTCGTAGCAAAGTGTTTTCAAGCCCGTTGATTTTTTTTTTCTTTATAGTTGGTTAGTCGGTTGCGATTAGACGAGCCTTTCAATATCGATTATTCTTACCGAATGCGTAGCCAGAATTTGCAACTGCGGATCTGTCGATTCCAGCAACTTTTGTACCATCTTTAAAAAACTTTCGACAAACAGATTCAACGTTTGCGCGTGACAAGCCACCAATAACTGATCCATCGCTTCCATTGCGATCACCACGAAGCCGTTTCTTCTCCTGCAAGGAAAAGCGGACCCGTCTGAGCCATAAAATCACATGTTTTTGATAGCGCTAGAAAAAATAGTCGCTTGCCTGTAAATATCTCTGGAAGCTCGCTGGAATAGATATTCCCCTATGCGGTCTAACTTTTCAGGACTGCTAAGCGAATAAAACGTCAGCTTTTCCATATTGTTTTTGACCAAGCCATCCTGCAAAAACATGCTGGTCGATTAATTCTCAGGATCTTGCACTTGGGACTTTCGTACATATCCCTTTAAGGCCGGAAGAAAAAAATCTTGCGTAGCTCGTTTTCGATCTTTTCGATCCTAGAAAAATAATTTAAAAAATCGCACCCCCTCTCGGAAAAGTTCACACTATACTAAACCCATTATCGTGAGGTATCGGCCGCGTCTCGTAAAGTTGATCGAGCGCGCAAAAATATTTTTGTAAAGTTGAACGCACGATCGTATAAGAGCTTCGTTAAAGGGATATATAATTGAAGAAATGAAATTCTACCAAAGCAAAACCAATGAAGTTTGCAAAATTTCTACGTATCAGCGCAGTTGTTTACGTTACAGGAGTATTACCTAAAAGTTGTTGGGATTTTTTGAGCATTTTCAAAAGTGTTACCAGACGAAAATTTTTTCATCTTTCGCACCAAGAATTTGAACCAGTGCTTGTTTGATACCAAATCGAAAATAGTATTTTTAAGTATGTGTGTTGCCTGTTGCATCTTTCGCTCAGACTAGTAAATTTCCTAGAGTCTTATTATTCAATTGGGTTTTACATGAATCGTGAAACATCAAGATGAAATAAAAAATCGTGCGGATTCGTAATTAGCGTACGCCATTCGAAGAATGATGACCTGGACGCAACGGGAGAACTCGCTTACTCATAGGGTAAAGTAAAATAGCTCGATCCGTCTAACAAAACGTATGAGTCATTCGAGCTACGACGCGTGTAATTACAGTAAGCGATACAGACAGCGTTTTAAGTACGCGAATAAGAAAAAAGAAACAAAGCGCTCCGGCTTAAATTTTTTCACTTTAAACGATTTTTCGATTAGCAAAAGTTAGCAAAATCCGAATTTACCTGGGGATTGACGGGAAATATATTGTCAACGAGACGTTTGTATCTCGGCCGTAGTGCCGAACAGCACCAGCAGCAACCTGAAAGAACATCGCAAAATTTTCACCCGGAGACTTGTAATTTTTTAATACTTTTTTTTAACGGATTTTTTGTGCGGAAAGTTCGAAAGTAATGGGAAAAAGGTTGAATTATTATTGATTTTTTGTAAGAAAAACAATCGGTTTACCGAACATAATGGATGAGCGCACACGTCACGCAGCGCGCTCACACTCAGATACACACACGAGAAGAAACGACCTTTGTTACGTTTTCTTAGAATGTCTTTTTTTAACGCATTTCAGTATCTTCGCGGTTTCAGTGTTCCACCGAGGCTCGTCGAGGACGCGAAATATCTGGGATTTTCCGCACCGAAACTGGGTAGCGTTTATATATATTTTTTTATCGCGTGACGCGAAGTTCCAACCGCAATTATTGACTAAAAGCTGTTGCCGATGTGCAGCACGGGAAACGATGGCGCCGTTTCACATCGATATAAACGTTACATAGAAAAAGGCTACAGGAACAAAAAGGTTGTAACTTCCGAAAAATAGTAAGATCCGGAAAGTCGTGAACGCACGTGGAAAGCAACAGATGCCCCGAGTCAGTATTTTCGTTAATTCATTTATCGTGTGTTGTTTTATTCGTTCCGACTGTCTCCGCGAGCACTTGTCAGACTTCTGCGATACTATACGAGAAAAAAAAAACAGCGCGTTGACACACGATTCACAGCACGAATTTATATTGCGATTACAGGGGGCGTTTTTATCGACCGTTGGGTGGATAAATAGTTGGCTAGATGATCGCTAGATGGCGGTGAAAGGTCGTCCCACTATTAAAGCTTCTAAGTAGTTGGTACGTGGTGCATTAAAACTTTTTGAATGAATCAACAATTTATTTTTTTTTTCACATATTATTCTTCGTAAAAAAATGCGAAGAAGAAGGTATTCGATTTTTGGAAAATCCATCTATTACCCTTGTACTGGAAATTTTATTTACTAACTTCGCTGCTATAAAATATATATAATATATTTATATAAATATATTATATAAATGTTATAAATTATACATATAAATGTTGGTAAATATGAACTTATAAATTTATATATATATAAATGTTTATAAATATAAACTTATAAATTTATATATATATATAAATGTTTATAAATTATTGAACAAATTTCTTTTTTTAATCTTCAAGCCCAAAAGTGGTTAATACTCAAAAACCTATTTTTGGTTGAAAGATTAGCTGCTGTTTTTTTTAGTATACATAGTAGTAAGTATTTATTGACTTTTGTACTTTTTGTACAATATTTGATTATTTGAAACATAAGTTTTATTTATAACTTTTGTAGATAATAAATTTAAATTATTACTTAATTTTTTATTATTTACGTTTACTTCTATTTACATTACTTATTTATTTATTCGTTTGGTTTAAACAGTTCTCTGCTTATTGTCAAGTAATAAAATGTTTATTGACAATAATTCAGTTTTTATGCTAATTTGTCTATTTCAAGAATATGTACTATGCCCAAATTATGAAAGTAAAACATTTGAATATTTGCATTTCTCTCATCATTTAAAATTATTTATATTTTCTTATTGTCGTTTTATTTGATACGAAAGTGAACAATTATTATTTCCAACAAAATGAAAAGAATTTTGAATAATTAAATACACTTTTTTACTGCAGAGTTGAAAATTGATATTTAACAAAAACGATTATTCACGAAAAGGGCTTTCGAAAATTTGTCACTTCAGTCGAGAATTTCGACGCCTTCGATTTGTCATTGATAAGATTATTGCAAACGGTCGGATCGCGAGAGGGTTCAGTGAATCCGTACAAATTGGGATTGCGTAAACATTACGTGCACGAGTTAACCTTGGTGACGATCAACGTCCTTCGCATAGTCAGTTGTGTACAAGACCGAATGCATACACAAAAAGGTGTTCGATAGAATTTTAAATCGTATTTCGTAGTCGATTTTTCTTCCAAGTCATGTTTCATTGCTTTTTTAACTTTTTTGAAAAAAGTTGCACATAGAAAAAAATGTCTGGTCCTGACAGAAGACTTCGAATGTCGATTCCGGAGTTTCTTTAAGGACATGTCGAAGACCTACCACGTGACACACAGAGAAATAGTCGAAATTTTTAAATCGCAATTTTTCAAGGACGAAACATTTTTATTGTAAAATTCAAGCATCTATTTCTGTCTCTATGAATTCTACAAAGACTGACGCTCGATTTTTCACCGTAAACTCAATAGACGCTGAGAAAACAGATTTCGAAAATTTGTGAGGTTATGTCGATGTTCGTCATGCCCTTAAATTCTTATCGAGACGTACTTATTTGTTGCATATTTTTTCTCTTCACCACTCTCCGTATCTCAAAACAAACGAAAGAAAAATAAAATTTTATATCCGAGCGTTGGAGTGATTGTTTTTATAACCCAAACAAATACAATTTATTCGATTTCTTTCCATGCACAAAAACGGACGTAAAATCATTTTTAAAATCCGCGAAATGCTAATGCTATTTTGAAATCAAGATTCGTAATAAGAATAAAGTTTTTTTAAATGAAAAGGAATGGATAATTGATTTTTGGAAATTTTTTATTTTCATTTTGGAATTAAACGAAAACTTATTTTCTTATTTTTAAAACGACGTTTTTGTTAACTGCGAAAACCACGCGAACGTTTTGTGCAAAATATTATTTCCAATAATAGCGAAGAAGAATGAAAAAGAAATGCATTTCAATGATGCGAAGGTCAAAGGCACGAAAACTGAAAAAATGAAAACGTGTCAATTCCTAGTCTTTTCAAAATTAAAAAATCATTGATATTATAAAACATAACCTTCGAGGGGGTTAACGACGATTTATTATAAAAACGAACTCGAGAGATCGTCAAAGTCCATTTTTCAAAAGAACCTGTTGGATCCACGACACATTGACTCGTCACAACAATTTAAATTTCAAACTCGATTTAAAGTTTCTCATTTCGCAGCACTTCGGTCCTTCAATTCAGTGTTTCTACGAAAATAACAATTTGAATATATTTTCTCTCGGGTTTTTGGAATGTCCGAGTCAACCTCCTGAGTGAATCTGTAGTATATTTACAACATAGATTTTTTTTCTATTTTTTCAGAACATTTAGTAACCCATTTAGTCGATGCTAATAGTTTTTATTTAAATTCTTGAAAAAAAAGTTGTGGTTCTCAGGAGGTTAAAAAAACAACAGCCTTCAAGGATGAAATGGAAATTCGATTTTTGTCGAACTTACAGCCAGGGTCGGTGCACTTTCTCACGGTATTTTCCAAAACTTCAGGAGCTTCGATTTCGAAGCAACACTTGATGAGGGCCATTCCGGCGATCAAGAAAGTGCCTTGTCCGATTGAATCCCAAAAAAAAAAAAATGTTTTGTCCTTTCCGGAACCCAAACAATTATTTTCGATTTTTCAATTTTTTCAATTGAACAATTCAATCAACGCAGCAACAATCCAATAACAATTTTTAGCTGCACCCTTTTTCGACCCGATAGCTCGGACCGTTGGCTTTACAAATGGACGTAGGCGCGAATGAAAATACATTTTCCTCGGTTGTGCAAGGGATGAAAGTAGAGAAGGGCTGTTTCACGGAGGCGATGAGTCACCCGGCGCCGTTTCGTTAAACGGCCGTGTTCTACTGACCCGCATACCACGAACGACATGCCCACAGGCCACCCCAGTATCAGTTCCAAGCGTTACGTCAGGGGGAAAACAGGCGCCTGTGCAGAACATCCAAAGGGGATGATACGAGACTGGGAGGAAATCGCAAAGATCTTCGTGCACGCGTTTCCTACTATATCGATTCCTCGTGACGTAACGCATCGAAATACGTCGTTTTTCTTAAATTGCCATTCAAACTGATTAGATTTTGGTCTAACGGAGAATGAGATTGAGGCCGGTGGTTTTTACAAGATTTTATTTAAGATTTTCTACAAGATTTTATTTAAGATTTATTTACGATTTTATTTAAGATTTATTTAAGATTTTATTGAAGATTTTCTACAAGATTTTATGTAAGATTTATTTAAGATTTTATTGAAGATTTCCTACAAGATTGTATTTAAGATTCATTTAAGATTTTATTTGAGATTTTATTTAAGATTTTCTACAAGATTTTATTTAAGATTCATTTAAGATTTTATTTGAGATTTTTCACAAGATTTTTTTAAGATTTATTTAAGATTTTATTCAAGATTTTCTACAAGATTTTATTTAAGATTTACTCTAAGATTTTATTTAAATTTCTACGTTTTTTCTTCAGCTGAGAAATGTTGATACTTTAGTCTTGTCAACCTTTCAAATTGTTTCATTGGAATAATCGTAAAGGATTCTTTTGGCCTCTTTTTATGACCTGTGCAGAAAATGCCTTCATAAATTAAGGGTGCTCCTAAATCATTTGGGAAAAATAGTTGAAATAAACGACAATATGACATTACGATTCTATGGTAGCAAAGTATTGATGATGTGTACGAGTGCATATCCTGAAAATGTTCATGTATATGATAGTTAATCATAATTATTATTTAAGTATAGATAAACGCAGAAAAGATTGGATGTACTAGTCGACCTTTCTTGTCGCACGTAAAGTTAGATAGCTTCGCCAAAAAAAAGGATACTGAAAGTTAATGCACGGAATTTTAAAGGGGATGAACTCATTTTCGTTTTCTCATTTTGTAATACTTTTTTAAATATTTTTTCAACCCGGTGCGTACATTTTTACGCGATCGTTCGTCATGTATTTTTCGATTATTAAGAATTGAACTCATTATGGAATTATTTTTTATCATTTTCATCCACGATAACCTTGAAAGGGGTGGCCTATTCTTCATATTTGTTCTTTAAAGAGTACGATTTCGTACGATTTCGTACGATTTCTGTTTCGCAAAGTTACTTCGTTTTCGGGCAAAGAAGACATATTTTAAGAAAAAAGTTAAAAAAATTTTTTAAAAAGTAAAAAATTTTAATTAATTAATTAATTAAAATTTTTATTAAAAAAATTAAAAAAATAACTCAAAAACTTAAAGAGATAAAGAGCTTTGTCTAAAGAGTTTGAGAGCAATTGTCAAACGTGTAAAAACTAGCATAAGTTTAATCGCCTGACCTTTTTGCAGAATTGTCCATTGAATTTTCCACTTCCGTTTTCACACTATTCGTATTTCCGTAGCTTTCTTTGATTTTTACATTGAAAAGACTCGCTAAAGATAATTATTTCCAGACGTTCTTTTAGCAGCATTAAAAATGCAATGTTTTGTGTGATACCTTATTGTACAGTCGATAAATCACGTCCAGTGATTCCGAAGAGTTAACCAGTAACAATGCAACAGCATTTTCGCAACTGCGCAACGAATTAGTTAACGCGGAGGAGGAAATTGTTGTGCACGAGTTCGTTACGCAAGACTACGTGCCTGTGCATATTTTAATAGTTTGTAAAAAAAGATCGCTGGTCAGGAATTCCAATTTGGTAAAGGAGTTCCACCATTTGTGAGGTGCTTCATTCTTAGGGTGTAAACACGTTGAAGCCTCAGGGCGCAATGTTCCAAAGTGTATCAAAAAGCTAGTTCTTGAAAAGAATTTTTAATATTTGAACTCAGGTACGATTCATCAAAAATGAATTCGTTGGACACGCAAAGTCAAGGAATTGATTGCGCCAAACGCGCAAAGTGAAAATTTCCGTCAGAGCGATAATTAGGTATCTATTTACTTTGGGGGTAATTGTGTATTTACATTTTATAGAAGGGATCATTTTTTTGGATGATCGAGGATCGAGTACTGAATTTACGAAGTCGACGCCACCATGAAGATTCATCTCTTGATCATTTTCTTCTCTATTGGGGGTAAGTGGAACGATGGATATTGTAAATAGACTTTAAGTTTGGATCGTTCGAACGCGAAGGGTAGTCATTTTTTTCTGCTCGAACCTACTTGCGGCCGATTCAGGCTAGCGAATACCGAAATTTTTTCAACATCTCCATCGAAGAAATGTACGGAGTGAATGCGAAAATTTTGAATAGTAATCGAGATATAGAAGTGCAAAAAGTAAAATCGTATAATCGTTGCATTCGAAAGATGCAAAGTTCGGAAACATTCACATTAGAATGTTGGTTATTTTCTATCAACGTTGGGCATTAATGGAGCTCTTGGGTCTTTGATCGTAGTTCTGGCAGATGAAAGATAGAAATTTAATTTTATGTGTAAGACTATTTTTTATCGTTTTCCATTTATCCAGAATTATTCCACATTCAGAAAATTGATCGTCTTTTGATCCCCAATGAATTCGTTAGGAAATCTATCACCGATAGGTGATCTTCATTACCTGCTGATAGTGATTACTGAACAATTCAATTATTGATCGCTTATCGCGTTCACGTAGAGACAATCGGTGGACGCTTGAAACGTATGGTACGTGGAGATTTCACGCGTGTTACCTGTGTCCCCTATTATGCATCGCTACGATATAACGATCTACACATATGCGGCGGTGCGTTGATAACCAAGAGACACGTGCTCACTGCTGCTCACTGCGTCGCGAATCTTTTTGACGAACCTTACGAAGAATTGACCGTTGTTACCGGCGCGGATGATGTCCACAAGGGAGGAAGCAATAATTTTGTACGGCGCATCGATTGGCCAAACGAAGCTAAACGGAACGAGCTCTATGATGCCTGGATAAACGATATAGCTGTAGTTACCGTAAGACGCGACGAGAATACAAAATAACGGAAATTTATTGCCACTTTTTCAAAATTCGTCAATTTGCATTAAAAAATATCGATAATTGTAATTGGGAAAAAGCAATTAATTGCATCTTGGAATGTAATGAAAAATGATTTTTTTAAAATTGTGTGTAAACATTTCCTACACGTTAATTTTATTTTAAAAAATCTTTGAATAAAAATTATCAAAATGATTAATTATCGAATATGAATATTAATTTAAATATGAATAACGTTAATGGAAAATTCAGGAAAATGCATAAAAATATTCTCATTATTTGTACACTTTTCCCGAAGTTTTATGAATATTTTGTTCCAATTTTATTGTTATTAATTATACACCGTATTATACACTGAATACAAATTGCTGGACTGCAGTGAAGCGCGAATTAGTTCGTAGTATTACCCATGCGACAAGTCAATAAATAACGCTTTTTAATAATAATTTTTACACGATAATCAACAGTTGATGGAGGATATCGAAGTGAACCAGAATCAACGACCCATAGAGTTACCATCGAAGGACCCAATCGCGAACGCCACAGCAGTTATCAGCGGGTTCGGTCGTACGACTATCGAAAATCCTTATTTGTCGACAAAACTTCGAATTATCAGATCGCGAATATTACTGCCGGAAGCTTGTCAAAAATTTATGAAATACGAATTGCACGAAAACAACTTATGTGGGCTTCAAACGAATGGCTCCAAAGTGAGCAAAGTAAGTCGACATTCAAAAAATTCAAACTTTGGAATTTTCAATTTAAGTGACACGGTTATAAAAAAAGTGCTCCTGGCAATTCTTGTACAAAAAATATTAATTTTTATTTTTCCCATTTTTTATGTTCTCCAACAGAATCTCATACATTCTAAAAAAAATCCATAATTCTTTTGCTTGAATTGTCGGTTTATTATTTATATCGATGTAATTTTTTAAAATTATGTCGTCATTCTTGATTGGCGAGTTTCACGTCTACAAGCCTTTGAAATAGGCTGCTTGACGAAATCAGCATATCAATGATCGCAACTAGAAATCTGAACCGATACGATCGTTCAGCACTTTCAAGTGGTGATCCAAAACTATCATTTTTTCAAAGTTGGTTTACAACACGATTGCAGATTTGTTTTTGTAACGTTGCAGGGTGACAGTGGTGGGCCGGTTGTTCAGGATGGAAAAATCGTGGGTATTGTTTCGTGGTTCGTACCATCCTCTTCCTCTTATGTCGACGTCTATACCAACGTCAACAGATACTTGAACTTTATTAAGTGTGTAACGAATATGACTACGTTGTAATGGAATGTAACATCAGAGGATAAAATAATCCATTTGAATAAAGAACCAGATGTCACGAGGTCCAAAATTTCCTAATGAAATTTCTTAATTTATGATGTCAAATGAACCCAAACGAAACCCAAACAAATAAATCGGGGAATCATCGAATTTTTATCCAAAATATTGCTGATCGACTAGATTAATGATTATTAACTCAAACAAACCCAAACAAAAGATTCGTTCATTTCGTATGGGAAGAACTATTTACTCAGATTCCGATTTTCCTCAATGGTTTCATTGAAACGGGATTCACGTATGTTTTTGAAAAGCGTCATCAGCGCGATCGTAAAATTGTGTCCTTGAACGATGTTGACGTCTGCTACGGTCGAACGAAAACATTTTTTTTAAATTACACAAGCGAATTGAATACTCGATTAAGAGGTACAGATGTGGCGAGCAAACAAGGATTTTTGATGGGTGCATTGTTCATATATATACATGCACAGTTGTGAAGTTACGTTTCATTCGTAATTTTTTGTTTAATCGTGATTGAGTCGGTGAGAGGTTGAATAGTATGAGTTCAGTGTGGCGAATCGTTGCTGTAGTAGCCTTATTCAGTGTCTTTCAAGGTAATCTTTTTTTTAGTTAATGCAATGAAAACGAGTGGTAGAACGTTTTGTGAGGAATGGCAATGAGGAATCAGCGATTTTCCATCATCATTAGGGGCAAACTTTAAGGCATTCGGTTCTTCCTGACAATAAGACAAGTGAAACCGGAAGCAGACTTGACTTTTCTTCTTTACTTCGTCAAAAATGCAATGCTAATTCCATCACGATATCCATAGGCCCTATAGAATCTTT
>JAPYZJ010001848.1:0-50787 GCA_030522765.1 Ophioninae sp. B BG-2022a
CCAACTTTGAAATTCTGCCAAAAATCGAAAAATCATCGGATTTCAATAATAAAAAAAGCATTTTAAAGAGAAAATCATAACGAAGAGATTGAGCACAGAATGAAGTGCTAAATCCTAAAGGAAAAAAAGTTATCGATGATTTAGTGACAAAACGTATTTTGCCCAAAAATCTAAAAAAAATTTGGATTTTTAATATTTTTCTTAATGGTCTATTTTAATGTAATTTGATCCCCTGAGCACGAATCTACCATTGATTTCGCCCAAAACCCAAAATTTTCATGGAAAAATAGTGAAAATCGGGTTTTTTTAGAAGTTTTTAACGATTTTTTCATGAAAATTTTGGGTTTGGTGGTAGAAATGTAGAGTTCAAAGCGAATGAAATGGTGAAGAATCAGATGATTATCATGTCATTCTTTCCGTTTTTGCCATTGTCTTTTCTGTGAATTCTTCGATAGCGAGAGCTTATTTTCAATTATCACCGGGGCCAATAATTTTCCTAATGTTTTCTTCCTTAACAGACTAGGAGCACGATGTCTGGGAAGCATTGTTCCGGTATCAAAACCTCCATCTATACGTTTGGAAAACGAACCGGTATTGACGTACAAAAAAGGCAGCAAGGAACGAGCAGAACTGGAAAAAGTTTTAGACGCGATGGCGAATGAATGTGAAGAGATCCCTTTGGTTATCGGAACAGAAGAAATTCATACTGATAATGTCAGGTATCAAGTTATGGTACGTACGACTTCAGATATTATAAGAAATAGCTGATTTGGAGGCAGCCTCGACTCGGTCAGTAAGGCCTATTAGGATTTTTTATTCCCACGAATTTCCTAAATGGCCGTTCAGAGTCGATGAAAATTTCACGAGATAATGCCAAATTAAAGGAAGAAACGTTCTCATCAAATGTTTCGAATTGAAAAAGAACGAAATTACTGGAAATTAGTTCTCGAAAATTCCGTTTTGGCGCTTATGTCCGAGTCTATCCGTGTAATCACAAGTTCACGCTCTTATAACGATGCAATTCGACATTGCAATTCGAAGTTTAAACCCTTAGTTCTTCCCAAAAAATACATATGATTATTATTATTATTATTATTATTATTATTATATTGTTTTATTTCTTTCAGCCTCACGATCACAAAACAAAAGTGGCACGATATTGTTGGGCAACACCAAAGTTGATAAACCAAGCGATAGATGTTGCTACGAAAGCTCAACGAGATTGGGAAAGGGTTCCGATCGAAAAACGAATAGAGATATGGTTAAGAGCCGCGGATCTTATGGCTACTAAATATAGACAACATTTGAACGCGGCCACGATGCTCGGACAGAGCAAAACTGTAGTTCAAGCCGAAATCGATAGTGCAGCTGAACTCATCGATTTCTTTAAAATCCATGCATACTTCGTCACGGAGGCTCTTAAGTACAAACCCATTTCGACGAATCCAACGGAAACGCTCAATTCGATGAGGTACCGCGGTATGGATGGCTTTGTTGCGGCGGTGTCACCTTTCAACTTTACTGCGATTGGCGGTAACCTTAGTTACACACCGGCTTTGATGGTTCGTTTCAGTCGCGTTTTTTTAGTTGCTACAACTGAATTTAATGTGTTTTTTTTTGTGCCTTTATTTTTACACCGTGGCAAAGATTCTTGGTTAAGGGATAACGGAATTGGGAAATTTGGGATCGAATCTTCAAATTTTTATACAATTTTAATAATGTTTGGGTTTGTTCGAAGTATTCAAAAATAATTGAATCATCCTGAAGTTGTAAAACCTCGGTGCTTGTTTTAGCTAGTCGTCGTAACAAGCTCTTTTAAAATTCAAATTCCGCGAAGAGTAAATCAGAAGTCTAGAACAAAGTAATCTAAATCAAAAGTCCGGAGTGCAGTAAATCAACTCAGAAGTCCAGAGAAGAAGTAATACTCGGCTCGACAAACATACTCAGCCACGTCTTGCATATTTATGTTGCAGGGTAACGCAGTATTATGGAAACCTTCAGACACTGCTTTACTCTCGAACTGGTGGATTTTCAAAATATGTCGAGAAGCCGGTGTACCACCGGGTGTAGTGAACTTTGTGCCTGCGTTCGGTCCTGACTTTGGCGACACGATAACAAGTTCACCTTATCTGTCCGGTATAAATTTTACCGGCTCAGTACCGACATTTAATCGACTCTGGACCCAGGTCGGTAAAAATATCGACAAGTACAGAAATTATCCGAAACTGATTGGCGAATGCGGCGGGAAAAACTTTCACTTCGTTCATCCAACCGCAGACCCCGAAAGTGTCGTCTTTGGTACAATAAAAAGCGCTTTCGAATTCAATGGGCAAAAATGTTCTGCGTGCAGCAGGATGTATTGTCCAAAGTCTCTGTGGCCTAAGGTAGGTTAACTATTGACTAGCCTTCGCTTCTTTAATCACATCAC
The DNA here is from genome assembly GCA_030522765.1 of Ophioninae sp. B BG-2022a. Classification (NCBI taxonomy): domain Eukaryota; kingdom Metazoa; phylum Arthropoda; class Insecta; order Hymenoptera; family Ichneumonidae; species Ophioninae sp. B BG-2022a. The sequence continues at coordinate 2,429 of JAPYZJ010001848.1, forward strand.
ACTCCATATTTTTCGTTATAAATATTAAAAAATCGCGATGTACTTATATTAAGGAACTAATTAACCGTTCATGATTGTTTAGATCGAAGAGGGCTTACTGGAAACCCGACGTCAATTGAAAGTTGGCGACGTGAGAGACTTTACAGTTTTTACCGGAGCAGTCATTGATGAGGTGGCTTTCAAAAGAATAACTGGTTATATCGAACACGCGAAGAAATCTTCTACTCTCCGGATCATCGGAGGCGGTGGCTACGACATGACGTATGTACACAAAATTTGTATTTAACAAAGTACTTTGTAGAATATTCTTGACTTCGTAAAAATCACGAGATACGAAGAACATAATTTATGGTAATTGTCCACCTTTGAGTTCTTCGAAGCTGACATATCTTATGAAACAATGAATCATTTTGTTTTATAGGGGAGGTTACTTTATCGAGCCAACGATTGTTCACTCCGAAAACCCAACCGACAAAATTATGACCGAAGAAATATTTGGACCAGTGTTAACTGTTTACGTTTACGAAGACTCAAAATTAAACGAAACCTTGAAGCTTGTGGAAAGTTCAACACCGTACGCCCTCACGGGTGCAATATTCGCACAAGATGAGTAAGTGTAAACCTCGTTTATACAGTGATCTGCAGATTCCATGTAACCTTAGGTGGACGCGTTTTTTTTTTGACACGGACTTTCTTTTACAGAGCTTGGGCGAAAAAAGCTTTGGAAGAGCTGAAATACTCAGCGGGGAATTTTTATATAAACGATAAGTCCACAGGATCGGTCGTCGGTCAACAACCTTTTGGCGGCAGTCGGATGTCGGGCACCAACGATAAAGCTGGTGGACCACACTATGCGCTACGCTGGGCGTCGCCGCAATCGATCAAGGAAACTTTTGTACCGATTCGTGGCTGGAAATACGAATACATGAGTTCCTAAGTGGCTTTTCATTCACTCGTTAGTCCCTTCGAAGATGATTATTGAAATATTCACCTTTTGTTTCGTCATTAGAATTCGAAATGATATGTACGAACGTCGAATAGAAGAAGTTCAGAGAACTATACCACATATTTAATGATGTAAGTAAGATAAGACACTTTGGTTCATAAGGCTTCGTATCACGATATTTTAGTAGATTTTTCACATTATCTTCTTTTCTCTTTCATGACTCAAAGGTATATTTTCTCATTAACGTGTAAAATAAATATGCGCAATTTCGTAACTTGTTGATCGAGTTCAACGATAATAGAAGAGAGTGTAACATAATGTTTTGACCCGCATAAATATCTCGGACATTATAGTGTCTCATAATCAATTGTATATTATACAATACGAAAAGAAACAAATTATTTAATAACTTAATAGTCGTTTAGAAAATTGGGTTATACCAAAAAGTCGGTACGATGGGTGTAAATATCAAAGTGACCGAAGATTACGTGTAAAAGCAGTTCTCTTACGGAACCTACGGAACTCTGTAACGCTCATGGGTTTCGCTCAAAGCAGTTGATCAAATGCGTTACGCAAATGCAGTTCAGCGCATTAAATACTTTCAAAAGTTACAGCTTTGAATCTAATTTTACCGATCCATCAAATTTTCGATCACAATCGACCACTCCCATTTTTCTTCTTTGCCACTTGATCACAATTCATACTTTTTTTATACGAGGGAATAGAAATTCGACTTATTTTCATCTGCCTCAGTACGAAATATACAACAGCTGCGAACAGGGAAATTTGGTTCAAGATGAACTTCTACTCAGCGTTCTTGAAGTACCCGATGTCACCGACAAAAAAATAATACACGGCGTTCAAAGCATTTGCGACCGCAGAGTACACAAGAAAAATAATTATATGAAAAATAATACTGTGACTATAAACCCCAAACGTACATATTACAATAAAACATTGAACATAATGCTGTTTGTATTGTTTATAGAGAAATACGCGTTGCAAGGGCGAAAATCTAATTTTAATGGCATCCCAGAAATAGAAAGAAAAGTGCAATATGCATAAGAGCAAATAGTAATTTTTATTGAGCTTAACATATCATATCAAACGAAAGAATAAAATCTGTATCAGGGTAAATCTATATTTTATTGCTTTGCTTTTTTGCCTTGATTTTTTTTTATTTCAGTCAGTCTTGCTGATGTGCACACGTTATTGTGCCAAAAATGCATACATAAAACTTAAGCTAAAAACTAGCTCCTACCATTTATCTCGGATCTTCTAGGTTGCAGTTAATTAATTAATATTATTGATGCTATTGCGACCGCAAGGGTGGACCATCGTCTTTTTCCAAATGATTATTATTGAGGTTATTCAAGCCCGAAGTCTTTGTGTTCTTGTTGCGTCCTCGTGCTTTGGTGAATTTCAACTGCGTCGTATGTGTAAATGAATAATTGTTTCTCAGTTTCACGCAATAATTCGGACGAACGTAGTGAATAAATTGAAACTGATTATTGTCGAGTTTCAGATTTACCGCTACTATAAAATGAATATTCAAATAAAGACCGATACTGAATAAAGAAGCCAATGAAGCAAATAGCCAACTTGGATAGCCAATAGACCGTCATTGTGACACCAAAGAATCCCTGAATATTGCAAAAGTGATGGATAAACGGCAGGATCGCCTGTGAGCCATCACATCTGCTGTCTGAGGCCTAAGTTGTTCGAATTCTCGCGACACTGCAATACAATAAGTACCGCAACTTAGATTTATTTTTACGGATCATATTTATTCATATTGTACATTAGTAATAAAATGGCGTAAAAATAATCAGAGATAAATATTATACCCTTATGTTTCGTTAGCATTCGGATAATTCCTCTCCAATTACGTATCGTATTTTTCATTTCACTTTTGATCCATAGTTTTGTGGAATATGCATCAGAAGGGACATTCGAGTTTATAAATTTATTCCAATTTTTCGTTCGTGAACCTTTTAGGATATTAAATGTTTTGACGTACTGTTTCTGGTATTTTTGAGCAGTGATAAAAGTAGCCGGAAGGGAAAAGATGATTTATAAGCGGATGTCCGATGACTAGGAATGTGGAAATCTGAATTAATTTACTTTCACTGTTTTCGATCATCACTTTACATTTATTCAGAGTATCCATCATTCAATATTTATGATACTTCGAAAAGTGTACAAACTGCGTCTTATACCATAGTCTTTATTTCTTCCCAATCGAATTTCCGGTTTTCGAATCCCCCGATCATACTTTAAAATATTTTCTGAATAACAAAACGAAAAATCAGGTACCCATTATTGTTTTTCTCGCACGAGTGTACGACGTCAATCGATGTGCTCGTGCTGGGCGTTACTCTCACGCCAGGTATTCTGAACAAGTTCGACGAATTGGTGCCACCATTGACTCTGAAGGGTGAAGTAAATAGCGCAAGCAGCGATGAAAAACCACGACAACAACAGCAAATAGTCTGGCTCGTTGGACAGCGTGCTCTGCAAGGGCCCTCCGAAATCAGCGGATGTTACATACAGCGAACCATTCGGCTCTAGGGATGTGTACGTTGTGACAAAACGCGCGAACGTTTCCAAAGTGTAAGACGTGTCGTTAAACTTGACGAGCGCTTTGCCTTTGTAGATCAACATCAGCGTCGGAACACCAACTATGCCGAATTGCGTATTGAAGCTGAAAACCATAATAAAAGACAATGAAAATAAATCGAAAGAGGAAGCAACGATACTGAAATGTAGTAACATTAAAACGCAGGGTAATAGCCAAGACTGGTTTAAAATCATCTTCAATGGATACTTCATTTCCCAGTACATTTAGCTCTGCCCTGCTCTTCAATCTTACTACTTATCATCGAACTGTTCTGATAACGGTTGCATTTTCATTTCGTACTTCTGGTACTTGGACGCATCGATCGCAACGGTCTTAATAGTCCGGTAGAATCTTGGAAGTGCATTGAAGTGAGGAGCTGCCTGGCTGCTGAAAATGCACCACCTGGCATAAAAAAGTACTAGCAGACAGGAGCCTGCCTGAGATTTGGTGTTGTCATTTTTCAACTCGGATTGATTGGTAGGTGTCCCTAGTTTCAAAAGTTCCACCAGCCTCGTTGCGTTCACCATCTGTAAGAAATTTTCAAATTACGTATTATACGTCCCGTTCGGCCATTGTACGGTAGAAAGCTACATCCATAAAAAAGCATGATTTTTTGAAACTGTTGAATCGTACTTCAACTGTACCGTACTCTTTGTTCGCCAGACAATTAGTATAGATTTTCTGAGGTGACGCGGAGACGCCAGGCTCTGTGATTGTGACATTTCCCACGCTTGGTCGGCCCATCGTCTCCGGGCTTAGAGTTGTATGCGAATCTTCGTTTTCGATGGGATTCGTCAGGTGGTCGGTAGCGATGCATTCCTCGAGGCTCGATTGGGCCGATGCGACAAAAGAGACTGAAAAATTTACGCATTATTCGCCGGCGTTCGAGCATTGAAAACACTTGCCAACCCAAACAAACCCAAACAATCGACCATTCTCGTTAAACTCACCAAGGGCAATGGCAATCAAACTTATTTCAATCTTCATCGTCCTCGGGTTAAGTACGATTACATGACAATCGATTACTAAAATCACTCGATCACAAAGATCCGCGTACTATGAATTGCAGGTGTTTTGGACTGTTTAATGATCGACTTGACAATATTAAATGGTTATTACAACAGTAAATGTTTTAATAAATAGACAGACGTAGGCACAGGCTAAACGAAGCCGAAGAACGTAGATCTGCATGGATCAGAAGGGCCAGTCGTAACTTTTGCCACAGAAAATGTTACTTCTCGTTTTCGGCTGCAGAGCGCGGGACACTCGCAAAGCTTCAGCTGATTCCCCCTTCCAATCTCTTTGTTGGCTCCCGCGCGTCTGCGCGCAAAGGCTGATGACTCGTCGCTACGGCTGGAGATCTGTACTTCAAGTATTGATAACGGAGACTGTTTTTTACGTTATTTTCGATAATGGAATTACAAAAATGCTAATAATTTTTTACAATTTCAGTCGGAATCGACCTCAATATGGTGCAAATTCGAATGCCCTGAATATCGCAGCAAACCCAACGCGATTTCATAATCCTATCGGGTATGCTGATAACTAACACCTCGCCAATGAAAATGTCGACGAACTTATACGAACAATAAACATTTCGTTTATTCATAATGCAACAAGTAGATCGGTAGGATTGGCGATTAAGCTAGAACGAAATATCGCGCAAAACGTCGATAAAAATCGTTCAATTTTCGCCTGTTTAAGAAACAAGACTCATTCCCCGCTCTTTTTTTCTCTTACTCTTCGCTTCATTATGCATGAACGAGGCAAGCCAACAGAATTGCAGAACCAAGGAGAAACAGTGAATTCGCGGAAGACGGTTGGTCGGGAATCGTGTTGTCGTTAACGCTGGTAGAATATTTCGCGAGTGCCATGTTGATGGATCGCATCAGCGGGTAATCGCTCGGGGTCGTCAACGGATCCAAATAATCGGCGTGAAACTTTGAACAATCACCACGAAAATCATCCGTATCAATGCTCCATATCATTGCACCGGCGAGCCTCATTTCCGTCAGATATTCAGCTTTCTTCACGAGACTTCGAATGTTGTCGTAAACGACTACGCGATCTTCGTTTATCGCGTACGCGCTGTAACCCTCCTCGTACCAACCCGTTCGCCAAACATTCGCTGATTCCGTCAGTTCTCGGCAAATCTGTGGGAAAAGTAAAAAACAGTAAGAGTCGAACAGGGTAACAACGACAATCGAAAAAATCTCAAAACTCTACGTTCTTTTCTTATCTTACCTCGTTGTAGCCAAGAAATCCAAACTCGCGTGTGAAATTACCCATGAATCCTCTTTCCAGAGCTGGCTGACCTATCGGACTTTCGTCGCTCTCATTTTTGGGCATCGTGACCAAGACGAATGTTCTTCCGTACATCGGCAAGCCGAGAACGAGCTTGTTCCGAGGGGCGCCGAGTTTCAGCAAATGATTTATGCTTTCGTCCTGCCGAGAAATATTGAATTATCAAAAAAGTCTTACCAATAGTAATGATAAGTCGAGTTGAAACGACATAAAATATTCTCGAATTCTTTTTTATCACGAATTTCAACAACTTTGAGTGTGAGCAAAATCCAAAAAATGTTTTGCAATGGATTCCAAAAGTCGGACGAACTATAATGATTTTAGTGAAGAGACAAATTCGTTCTGCGATTTTATTTATTTTGCCTATTCGACTTCTTTCAACTTTTGCTTTAACGTTTATCAGTTATCAAATAATGGTTATCAGTTATCAGATAACAATTGATTGGAATTCATTAATTACCACGCAAAGACCATCGTTGCACTTCAACGGTGCATTAGGCAAAACCTTGCGGTCCCAGGATCCGTGATAATCGTATGCCATCACGTGTATAAAATCGAGATACCGAGAAATTTCAGGTATATCGTAGGCATTGTCGATCGTTGATTTGTCCGCACTTATCGCGGCTGTTAACAGCAATCCCCTGCTCTTGAGGACAGCGCTCAATTCCTGCATTTAAAAAAAACACGCTATCAAAGTTGCATCCTTATAAATCGATCGCACTTTCAAAAAATGTGCAAATCAGTGTTAACTCATGATTATTTCTTTATATCGTTGAAACTTGTACCCGCACAAGGCTGACGAAATTTTCTTTGTCGTAAGCTGCACCACCGCGTTTGCCGGGAAACTCCCAATCCAAATCCAGTCCATCGAAATTATAGGTTCTTTAAATTCCAAGAAAACAAAATTAGTAATGTTTAAAAAGGTCCAAACGTAAAGGATTATATATTTTTAACGTACTTCATGAAGTTGAGAACGCTGTTGACGAATAAGCTTCTTCGTGTCGGCGAAGCTGCCAAAGCTGAATAATTGGCACTTCCCTCGTTCCATCCACCGATCGCCAAAGAAACTTTCAGTCCAGGATACTGGCGACTCAGTCCTGTCATTTTCCGATAAGTTCCTTTGCCTGTACAGAGTTAATCGATAAATTAATGTCACTTTCCAATTGTTGATAACTTCAGAACTTAGTGAATCTTTACTTAATAATCCCAATCGATCATTCGCAAAGCTTTTAATTGCCTACTATCATTAAGTTTTACGCAATTTCTGTTCACCGTAATCTTCCTCGAGATCGCCCCATGGGTCAAGACTGCTGATGGACCAGGTTGTCACATTGAGACCAGCAAAAGAGTAGATCAAGTGGGTGCAGTGCTCCGGGCGTAAATCATCGAACTGGAATTGGCCTCTTCCTGGCCGATACGCAGCCCATGAAGCCACGTAACATACGACAACTTTGTCGTGCGACGGCCTGGTTGGGACTTTGGAAAAGATTTAGATATGTTAAATTAATTGGAATTTTCGAAACTGAGTGATCGAATCGACAAGCGTGACAATTTATTTACACAATTCGCGAAATGCCCACTCAAAGATTGCATAAATTTATACATCGACACTTCCTAACCTTTTCATTCTTGTTTCACCTGTAACCTATCAGAGAAACTTTTTTTTATTGCTTCCTCAATAGTACGCGTTTTTACTTTTCCCCTCTCTTTCTCGCTCCATAATCAAATTTCCACCATATTTCTTCCCTCTGTACAACCATCCAACCATACTATCTTCCACGAAATTCTTCTGATTCCTTGCTGTGCAGACTTGTTGTTAAAGTATGTACAACCAAGACCTCAAAAAAATCGGCTTCCCGCTCGCTGGTCGATGTGACAGCGACAGTACTGCTAAGCGGTCACCGATCCAAGTATCAGCCTCTCTCGAAGTTGCTTAACTTCGATGATCGCCCAAGGCGCACTCTGACCGCCCAGCCACCGGTATCGGTCGATGAGGAAAATTTAATTTAACCCTCCTGTGATCCCACCCACCATCTAATTGTTAGTGAAGAAAATATATGCAAATGTAAGTAATTTATTTATTTATTTATTCGGGTTTGAATTTTTTATTTATTTATTCGGATTTGAATTTTTGTATGGTTTTGACGAATGGATTATGCATCTAGTGACGAAATTTAAGCTACTTTGACCTTTAAGCTACTCATTAGGGTAGTAAAAAAAAATCCATTATTTTCTGGAGTTGACCAATCACAAACTGACTCAACCAAGCACAAAACTGTCGCAAAAGTTTGTTTAGAATGAAATCTCATATCTCTCACGCCATCTATTGGAAAAAGCGTGAATTACTTTTCACTATACCTAATACTTCGATTTTTTTATAGTATTCTTCGATCGTTACGTTCTATGAACATTAATTGAGTAAATTAATTGTGTAAAAATTATAAGTTGATTTCTTGTTACGAATACAATCATTCGATAAAAAAAAGAAAGTTAATTAATTTCGATGGAGTGATTAATTCGTGGTTTTAACAACTATTCGACGAATCGTGAATAATCGTGAAAAAGCATGCCATCGCATTTCGCTGGCGGTGGAATGCGTCGACGGGTAATATAGTATGTTCGGCGTATTGTCGTCAAACCGACTGTAGGATTATTCAGGCATAGAAAATCTCTCGGAGGTCGACAAGCGCGGATAGAAAGTGAATGAGACGAAGTGTACCTGCCGAAAGGTCACGACGGAAAAAATATAAGAAAATAGCGCCACTTCGAAGCGAGGTGAATCGTTCGACACGATTTCAATACTTACAGGTTTGCGATTACACGATTGGTTAAAACCCCGCTTAAGGACGTAGAAAGTATATACATAACCTTACAAATTTTCAAATCCAGTTTCCTCATAAGCGTTTATGTTTTTCTTTTACCAAACCGACCATCAGGCTCTGTATAGTTGATAGATGCAGAGCATGATGGTTTTATTTAACGTTGAAAATGTTTTATCTTTTTTAAGTCTCGATCAATTTCAGCTGTCTCTTTAGCTAACTAAAAACGGTCAATGTTTTGGGAGAAAAATAAGACAGCCGTTATTCACCGTTCAACAGACCGCAACTAGTATCTTTTTTCGGCGCTTGGTTCGTTGTTTGTACATTTTTTTCATACGTGGCTTTATCGTATTCTTCTGCGAAGAAAATTATTCGAAGCCCCTCGAACCTCTTAACCGCCATTCGTGGATCCAAATTGTAATAGTAAATCAGTCGTCATTTTGAAAACTGCATAGACCCGTATTTGACTGGCTATCGAAATCGTAACGTGAAAAACATATTCCGAATGCGCACTTTAATAACAGTTACCTCGTACGAGCGCTCTCGTCTCGAGCGCGCTCGCATCGCCAAAACACGACTGTGACGTTTTGCCATTTCAATGTTCCGACGAAAACAAAGAAACGCGAAAGATAAATGAGATACCGTATCGTAGGTGAATAACTTGCGGGCCGAGAGAAAGGTGGCGGATGATGATAATAATTAGGACCAAAATAAAACTTGAACCAACTAATACCGTTTGATCGGACTTGACGGTCGACTTACCGATTAAACTTCGACTGGAAGTGATCGTGAGGACTAATAAATACGCCGAAACGAGCAAAGAAATACCGCGCACCATTGTTCCTCGTGGAGTGTCGTGGTATAACAATGCGAGTCGAACACGAGATGGCCAAAAAATTCGCCGCTTCCTTCGCACCGGTTTACGCGTATATATATCGCGGGTACGAAATATCCAGTTAAAATGTGAGATCCGGCAAGATAGTCGTCGGCAACGCGTACTGGGAAGCCTTTCACCCGCTATACTACTGAACGGCTTTGCATCGCGCGGAGAGAAACAGTATAGATAACGGACAAGCCAAGACGATGAGCGCGGTGAACGAACGGGAATACATACTGCATACGAGCGAGCGGAGGCGAAAGGTCCTCCGAAGAGAGAATTGAATGGGTAGCCTGGAAAACATCAAAACGCTGAACACAATCCCTTCATCAAAACGAAGAGTTCTTCGCTTCATACGGAAAATCTGGATATTTTGCAACATTCAAAATGGACGGAGATAATTGTTGGGGGTTCGAAACTGTTCGCACGATCCGTCATTGTCTCCAATTCAATTCTCTCGCGGGCAGTTATCGAGACCACGAGTCATCGGACGACATCTGTCTTAGTGACTGACGGTAAGTGAGTCAGTCGATAAATTCGGAAATTTTCAGAGAATAGCGTCACCGCGGTCTATTCATTATTCTGTGAAGCTTCCAATGAAGAAGCAAAGAGAAAAATGATCCTCGACAATAAAGACAATAGAGATGAAACCGCGATCATGGGAAGGGTTCCGCTGATTCAAGAAAGACTGTTATTAAAAATTGCAGAGACCTCGGTCGCTCTGGGAATGTATTACACTTTTTACGTGAGATTACGAAAACAGAATTCGAACGTGAATCTTTTCGCGATCGTAGCGCCATCACTGGTTGCTTTTATTTTTAGGCATAATTTTTTCATCGTTTCTCGATTGGAATTTAGACTCTTGTATCTAGTCTCCATCCTCCGTGGCTGGCCATGCTGATAGCTTAATCATGGCCGCCGCGAACACCGCAAAACAGACCATAAAATATTTTTTAGGAAAATGCGTGCCCACGACAAGATCGGCGACGAGCAGAATTCAAATAAAGCGTCTCGAATTCGACGAGACTCTTCATATGGTATGTATGATAATTGCTCGTATGTTATAGAACTTCTTTTTCTATGATTTTTTGAGGTTATGATACGTTACTATTTTACAGTATTTTAACAGCTACAAATTCGTTTTGGCTCACGATCCAAACAAAATATGTAAAACTGGCGATACTGTATTGATACAAGATTTGCCGGAACGAATGAGTAAAGTAGTCACCCACAAGGTAACGAAAATAAGAATAATACGATTTTTAAGAAAATGTTGCCGTATGATATTCACGTCGGCTGATCGGTAACAATTTAGGTCGTTGAAGTGATTTATCCGTTGGGTGACGTGACTGATCCCATAACTAACAAGAAGGTCGTTGTCGGTAGATTCAGGTAAGATTACTTACATATAAAAACTAATTAATTGTTACGTAAGTTTTACATCGTTTCGTCTGTTCGGCGAAACAGATCTGATGTTCGGAATATTTTTGTAGAACAAAGATAATTGTTATATTTGATTATATCGAAATTCACAACCTCTCGTTTCACTCCCAATGTTTGGTTCATAAAAACTGTTTTATATGTGTTCCGCCGACAGAGAGGATATCAAAGCAATCAACGAATTGTACGGAGAGTCTCCCAATGCTTTTGATTACGATAAGGAACCTCCGCGTGGTAAGACCGAGGGTGTGAGGGACTTTACTCACAAACAGGGCAGAGTTAAATGGCACGAGGACCCCAACAATGAACAGCCGCATGAAATATAAGACGGAGAATGTGTACATAGATCAAACTGGGAATAAAATTTATTACCCCAAAAGTAATGTAAAGTAGTGTGCAGCGATGGAAAACACTTAAAATGATCAAATGCCGACAACTTATTGAAAATAAAATTATAATTTCAGTAGAAGTCTCCGCGAAATTAACGGACTTATATGTGAAAAAAAAATCTTTTTATTGAAACACTATATTCCAAAACCTGGATGTGAAGTCTGGACAAATCCAATGTACAATTTCAACAAATGATTATCGATCGGTCGATTAAGCCATGATCACGCTGGGAAGAATATCGCATCGACGATCATTCGGTTAAAAATTCTCGTTCCAACGCGGCACCGAGAGCGTTCCATTCCCGATCATCCGGATCGTCATCGGGTGGATCACCAATGGAATCCTGAGAATTATCACCGAGATCAAGATCGTCCGGTAAATCTTCACCCCGTCGGAACCTCGTTACTGGATCGTCATCTTCGTCGGCCTCCTCCTCGTCGTCGTCGTAACATTTGAACATGTTCTTGTCCTCGTCCGATGAGTTGTCGGTGGAACTTTCATTGAATGTTTTTTTCCGCTTCGCTTTTGGGTGGGCATCTGTACAAACGTGAACATATTTTAATGGTTTATACATTTTGTCTGGTAAAAATTCGTAAAATTCCAAGGAGTCGTTTCGGATTTTCGGCTCCCCCTTAAAGCGTGTGTAACGTACCAGCATCCGAAACGTCGTAGTCCTCATTGTCTTCCAAAACTCGTTTGTTGTCGAGCCCCGCGTTCTCAAAACTGGCGTAATCTATCTCTTGATCCATCATGTCCTCGTCGACTTCTTTGTCCATATTTTCAATTTCTTCAGCACTGAATGACATCAAAGGGTTTATACTATCGGCGAAACTGTCGATCATCTCGGTCTGAATCTCTACCCGCTCCGAACTGCTGCAATGTGGAGGTGGTATCCTTGAAGCTCTCGCCTAAAACGGACGGTTACAATTGTATTCTTCGAAAGGTTTCTTCTTTCATTTCTTTTCAATAGCTGAAACTCTGGAAGCGCCATCTACCTTTGTAGTGAGAGGAAAAAGTCTCTCGTCAACACGTTCCCACCGTTCCGTACTTAACCATAACCAATCGGGATTCACGATTTTTATGTTTTTGTTCTTTTTCGCCATATTCGCCTTTGCTGTGCCCGGCTTGATAGCCACCAAGTGGGTGGTGTTCTCCGTTATATCCTTGAATGAGATCAATCGCGTTTTCTCAACTAAGACTTGGAATTTTACCAAAGAATAGTTGAAATTCAAAATGTTTTGTCATTATTACCTGGGTAACGGTAGCACCGAACGCAACCGCGAGTTTGTAAGCTCGACTCTGATGTAGCTTCTGATGCGTAGGTATGAGCCCACTGAAAGTTAGGTGCAGTCCATTGAGGACTTGGGCTCTGACGCGTGGTATAATTTCGCGAAGGGACCGCCGTCCCTTCGCTATATCTGTGCTGTCATAAAATTTCGCATGAATTCTTCTCAGTATGTCCTCAAGATAGAGCAAATAATCGTCCTGATCCTCGTCACCCGTGAGTTCCGACTGTTTGACGCTGTTGATACCCGGTAAACACGATTTCTCCGTCACTTCCGGTTTTTCGGGTTGCTCCACTTTTTTTTCGTCACGTTGTTCAATGCTTTCGGAACTTTCCACGATTTCACCGACTGCATTCGCCTCCTTGGAAGCATCGTTGGCTTCAGTTAATTCTTCAGGTCCGTCAACTGGATTCTCAACTTTTTTTACAACTTCCGGCTCGACGACACACGCTCCAATCTCATCGACTACGGTGCCGTTTCCCATGGCAACTGCAGTCTCTTCCCTCGCCTCGTTCCCTCCACACTCCTCGATCTCCTTCAATAAGATGCTCGGCGTCTCCGGCATTTCCGGTGTATCCTGCTTCGCGAGATTCGGAGGTGCGTGGATGTCGCCGGTGTTCCGAAAAAAGTGATAGGGTTTGACTTGTACCAAATTGCCACAACCTTGCCAAACGTCCTCGCGATCATCTATTATGCACACCATGTCATCACCGCACGGGAATAGCGCCCTGGAAAATCATTGTCATATTTATTTGTTATTTGAAGTATTACTTCTAATTTCAATTTTTCTTTATATATGTATACATATATATGAAACAAAAGAGTCCAACCGAACGTGACCTAAGAGGCGATTCGGTACATACTTAAGATTAGCAGTCTTTGAAGCCGGATCGAAGCACTCGTCCCTGGATAAAATACGATGCGAGAATAGAGATCCCTCTTTGTCCAAGAGTGATGCTACCTTGTGAGCGTAATTTCTTGCCCCAAATGTGCAAATGTGCAACTCGTACAGCTGGCTCATTTCTGAGAGAAAATGCCGTGTTCCTGGTCTCAAACGGGTATGGTACCATGGTGAATTTGGCCCATATAATTGATAGTGAAATACATCCTGCGCAACCACGATGAATATACGATTATCACGAAAGCCTTTAGTTTCGGATAACTTGTAACGTTCGTACGCAAAAGCATTTGCGGACAAAGAGTTAAATATTAGAGGACCAACCTTCGTGTCGACCGGAATGTTGTCATTGGTGGTATGAACAATGGTCTGATCCAGATCAACCAAGAGAGCTAGTTTTTTCGTTTGCAATAGCCTCTGTTCGTCCTCCTTTCCAATCTTCTCCGCCAACTCCGGGCATACCTTCAATTCAGGGACACTGTGTAACATAGGTACGCTGGCATCCGTCACGGAATCTGTTCTTCCGTCTTTTTTCTCGGCTTCTTGTCTGAGATCTGCGCCGCATTCTGCACATAGATCTTTCATCACCGTCGGGTGCTTACATCCGACCAGTGACAGTAACACTTGCCTGCAACACTAAATTTCTATGCTGACTCTGTACAGTTTGTAAATTCATTATTTGAGCCTCTAAAAGTGCACTTTTGAAGTTTACAGAGTACGAAAGAAATCTTGACACGTCCGGATGACTTCTGCATCCGGCGAGTACTTCCGTGATATACGCAAAACTTCTAGAACGTGTTCGGTACAGAGAAAAGTAATATTCAATAATATTGTTTCCAAATGGTCTGTTCGATTATTGAAAAGAACTGGTGGCATTCTAAGTGAGGTTGGGACAGACAAGTTTTTACCCAGGTTCTACGGTATCGCCTTCCTTGAGGTGCAACTTCGTAACACGTCCGAATTGTGTCGCGCGAAGTTTTTTCTCAGCAACATCACCATCGCATTTGTATACGAGCAATATACGCCCCGCTGATATCATTGTGCCACCATTGACCCGCCACTTCAATATTTTGCCGGGTTGATTCGTGTTTGGAAACGGTATTTCGATTGTCGCCATCTCCACCACTTATTTCAGTTGTTTCAACATTAGCAAATTCAATCTAGAGATACGAAGATACCGTCCAAAGCAATTTTGTGAATACTATTTTTTTTATAAGAGCCCAATTATTGCCACACTCGAGAACAACGGACGACTGTTTCGCGCGGAATTTTTTCGCATTGAAAAAAGAACGTGAATTTTGCAGCCGTTAAGTAGAACCAACGAATTCAGACGTACATAGAAGGGCAATTTTTAAGGATTTTACGTGCAAATTTTGTTGGGGACATGTCCCCATGGGTAGTTCTCGATCAGCGGCGCTGACGGCAGTTTTTATTGTCACTCTCTGAGTACGTCTGAATTCGTTGATGCTACTTCGCTCGTATTATTTTTTACCAGGCGTACGTCACGCCGCTGCAGGCGCACTCGTGCGGCCGAATATTCAGTCAGAAGCCCCCACTTCTGAGGTCTTCTTCAGTTTGCCGCCAAATTGAATTTTCTCGTTCCGGTCGCTCGGTTTGACGGGGTTTCGACCGCCGGATCGAAAGAAAGCAACTGCAAAGATATCTGTACGAGTAACGGCGAAGAAAAAGAATATTAGCCTCTTCGAGACACGGAAGGGCTTCGAGAGAGAAAATCAATGGGGAGAAAAAATATTGAGGAAAAAAGTATACGTAAAACGGGTAAAAGTAATCGACGTTTATTGAACGAGAAACCTACAACATTATACGTACTATACCTGCGTACATTAGCAAATTAAAAAAGAAAAACAATCGGTCGTGTCTATTACATCGTAATACGATAAGTTTGTCGTTACAACTCGGTATAACGGCAGACTTTTTCGCTTAACTTATGCGGAATATCGGGATAGCACACATTCATTCTAACATTCGCATCCGTTTCGTACATTTCAATAGCACATTCACTCTGGATAAGCCGCCGGTTATTCGTAGGTCGGTACACCAAGTCCGGATAAACGCGGGTGTAGCGTCGCGTTTAACTCGAGATACAACAAATTTGCTTCACCTCTCACTGGGGGATCTTCGAGAACCGCCGTCGTCGTAAGTCGTAATTTTGTCAAGTCTGTTCCGCCCGATAGTGCGAACTCGCGAAGCTCGACTCGACTCGACCGTACTCGACCGACGATCGTCCGCAATAATCGCGCACGAAAAACAAACGTGAAAAGCATTGACGACGCGCCACGGGTGGACGTCTACCCGTATCATTCGATAATCGATGAATCGCGGAGACGGTATCAATTATGTACACAATTTACAGAATGATTTTTCTCTATGATGCAAACGCAATAAATTCTCATCCTACTCTACGGAATTTCACTGCAGGGGAGGCTTTTGTAACAAGTGCGCGTTTACGGAATCAGTCGGAGTTCAAATAATTGATCTTTCCCTCAAAGGAAACAAGTTCGGACCTCATCGAAACGTTTCAAGGGAGTCTTGGACATAAAAAAAGAAAAACAATATTTCGTTAGAGGATGTCGCGATGTAACGTGGATTTCGAATGTTATTGCTGAAAATTTAAGACGCGATAAAAAACAGCGGTGACTATTTATTGGAGCCAGTTCCGGGTTCCGATGTATCGAATGGTCCTGTATAAATAATCTTCCTATATAAATCGCGACTTCAACGACTCTCTCAATAGCCAAAATCCCGCTGTGCCACTGGTTCTGATTTTCAAACTATTCAAAGTTCAAAGTACGGTGCATCCTTTTTCTCCAGTCGTTCAGTTCTTTTCCTCCTTCTTTTCGCCTTCCGGCTGTTGCTCCTGTTGACCACCCTGACTGCTACCGCTCTCGCGCTCCGCGGCCATTTTCTTGTAAGCCATCTCGAAGAGTTTGAGACTGGCCTGCTGAAGTTCGTTCGTTTGCTTCTTTATCTCTTCCGGATCCGTCTCGTCCTTCTTCGCCAGGGTTTCACGCATCTTCGCGACTAGTTCTCTCAGCTTGTCACACTGCGAATGTATCGAAAAAAAAACGTATTCAACGTGTCTATTTGCCGTTCAACCACGGTTTGAAAAAAAAAACAGGCAATCGCCCGAACATCTATTTTCTATCTCGGTAAAATAAGTACGGAATAAATTCGTTCAATCAAGTATGATTGAATACAAACGACGGAAAACATAATTATCGAGAAGCGCATACCTCGTCCTGTGGCAATTGCGCCTTGAACTCTTCGATTTTGGCTTCGGTGTCGTGAACGATTCCCTCAGCCTGGTTAACCGCCTCGACTCGTTCCTTCTTGATTCTGTCTTCCTTGGCGTACTGTTCGGCGTTTTTGACCATGTTCTCGATTTCGTCTTTGCTTAGACCACCGCTCGACTGGATGACAACTGCGGACCGATCGTTCGATTATTTTTACACCAGAGGCATTTTTTGCTTTTTTTGTTTTGTTTTTATTTTCCGTTCCGATGAGAACAAACGCGGTAATTGGGCGATCCGTCCACGAGGATCGAACTTACTCTGTTGCTCCTTGCCGGTTCCCTTGTCCCTCGCTGATACGTGAACGATGCCGTTCGCATCGATGTCGAAGGTGACTTCGATTTGTGGCACGCCACGTGGCGCGGGTGGAATACCGATCAGAGTGAACTGGCCCAAGAGCTTGTTGTCGTTGGCCATTTCTCGTTCACCTTGGTGCACCTTGATCTCGACCTGGGTCTGACCATCAGCCGCCGTGGAGAAGACCTGACTCTTTTTCGTCGGTATCGTCGTGTTCCGCGAGATGAGCCTCGTGAACACACCTCCGAGAGTTTCGATTCCTGTGGACGACAAAATCGAACACATAGATTTTTAATCGCACGGCAATATCGTCCTCGCTTATCTTGAACCCTCTATCGACAAAACGACAAAGATCTCAGGTATATGTTTTTTCCCCACTTTTAAAATCGGAGAGAAGATTAGTTTTCTTTGACATCACAGCAAATCATTTTCAGACGCGTTTTGTACGAGGTCAACGGGCTGACCTGACAACTTTTTAAAGAGAACCGAAAAGACTGTCGGATCCACGTACCAAGAGAGAGCGGAGTAACGTCGAGAAGAAGCACGTCCGTAACGTCACCGGCGAGAACGCCACCCTGAACGGCGGCACCAACGGCCACAGCCTCATCCGGATTTACAGCCCTGGACGGTGTTCGCCCAAAGATCTCCTGCACCGTCGATTGGACTTTGGGAACGCGGGTCATACCGCCGACCAAGAGAACTTCGCCGATGTCGGATTTGGAGACTTCGCCATCAGACATAGCCTTCTGGCAAGGCTGGATCGTCCGCTTTATCAAATCAGCGACGAGGCTCTCGAACTTGCTTCGGGAAAGTTTGAGATTCAAGTGTTTGGGACCGCCCGCGTCCATCGTCAGATACGGCAAATTTATGTCGGTCTGCGATGAACTCGACAATTCGATTTTCGCTTTTTCGGCGGCTTCCTTCAAGCGCTGCATCGCCATTGTGTCCTTGGTCACGTCAATACCCTGATCCTTCTTGAACTCGTTCGCCAAATAAGTTACGAGTGCGTTGTCGAAGTCCTCACCGCCCAAGAACGTGTCGCCGTTCGTCGATTTCACCTCGAATACGCCCTTCTGTATCTCCAATATCGAGATATCGAACGTACCACCGCCGAGATCGTACACGGCAATACTGAAATTGGCAAACGGAGAGACTCGTGAGAAGGGTACTACAAACTTTTCGTGACAGAAAGCGAGCAATATATTTTATCAGATAATCGTGTCCACACGTGCCAACGCTGTATACGAGGCTTTGAGAGACGAAAAATAATAACATCATTGTGAATTTTGAAAACTGTAACGACGACAACATTTTTCACTTACATTTTATCCTCGGACTTGTCCATGCCGTAGGCCAACGCAGCCGCGGTCGGTTCGTTGATAACTCGAAGTACGTTAAGTCCGGCTATCTGACCTGCGTCCTTCGTCGCTTGTCTCTGAGAATCGTTGAAGTACGCCGGTACGGTAACAACCGCGTTCTTCACGCCGGTATTCAAATACGACTCGGCCGTTTCTTTCATTTTCATCAGCACGAAAGCTCCGATTTGACTCGGAGAATACATCTTTCCGTCGCCACCCTGCACCCAAGCATCGCCGTTCGAAGCGCGCACGATTTTGTAAGATACGGTTTTCCTGAAGAAAAAAAAACGAGACGCGTTTTGCTCGGTAACACGTGCAGCTTTGTAGAGAAACAAAAACAAAAACCACTGTACTGATGACTTTGGGCTCACATGTCTTTCTTGACTTCCGCGTCGTCGAATTTCCGTCCTATCAAGCGTTTCGTCGCGTAAAACGTATTGGCCGAATTTGTGACGGCTTGACGTTTGGCGGGCATGCCAACCAGGCGTTCTCCATCTAAAAGAAGAAACGCTTTCTGACGAGGATGTTCAGACGAGCTCTGTTCAGAACTATGAAAGGGCCGACTGGATAGTCAAGGGACGAATACGTCTCTCCTAGGATGGGATATATCTTTCACGTAGATTACAAAATATTTTTGAGCTCACCTTTCGTGAACGCCACATAAGATGGCGTGGTTCGAGAACCTTCCGCGTTTTCAAGAACTTTGGCTTGTTTTCCTTCCATAACGGCGACGCACGAAAACGTCGTACCAAGATCAATGCCAATGACCGCTCCCTTAACACCGTCGGATCTGTTCGATGAAACGCGAATTAGGCGGAGCCTCGTAGACGAAAAATGGATCGTGGTAAAGCGACACTTACCGGTATCTGTATTGTTGAGGCCCGTTGAATCCATTGGAGCTCGATAGGGTCGATGCTACAGACTGTGAAACACGAGAGACGCGAAAACGGTAAAAAAAAATAATAGACACGAGTGTACGTTACCGCGGGTACGAACGGAGACTGCGCGATCTAATGAAAACTCATTTGATTTAACGACTTTCCAAAGAAACGGGCGGCATTTTTCGTCATCGCCCATCACGCGTACCGTTACGCGTGATCGGCGGCCCAACGTTCGTCTACCGACGATTCCGGTAGAAAAGTGGGGTTAGCCCTGCGCTCGATTACATAACCAACAAAGCACGACCGATCCCGAATTTTCCCTTTTTATCATCGAATCAACGCCGACACGAGTCGACACAGCGATAAACTCACGCCCGAACGTTCTCGAAATCCCGAAGTGTTCGAGAGATCGTCGGACAACAAGAAATGCGAACGATCGGAATTTCGTAATAGCACGTGTTCAGCCGGAAGACTCGTGAAACGAAGTTTCCGAGCGTCACGCTCGTACGAGCCGTACACGCGAAAAACTAAGAAAACGAAATCACATTTCTCGCGACAAGACGGCAGGAGTTCGATCCGAGCGAGGTTTACCGAGAATGTAGGAAAAGGATCGATTCACGAGTCGGTAGGATACGCCGGTCTCGCGTGTCGTCTCGATGATACTCTGCGCAGTTACGGACTTTGCAATATCGAAATAATGTTTCGTCGATTCGAGTAGCTAAGAAATAATTTGGAGATCGAGAGCCGCGTCGCGTTCTTTGGGACGGTTGAATTCGTGGGTTTCAAGGAGGCCGGTGGGCCATCCGAGCTCGCTTTCGAGCCGGGACGTACGAGCTTCGTGTACTCACGTTTTTCAGTATCACGCCAAACTGGTGTCTTCTCGTTATTTCACGAGTGACACCGGAACACCCGTGTGACAGCAATCTCGCAGCGGACAGCATTCTCGTTCCGTCGTTCGGTTACGTTTGGTTGGTCGTCAATTTTTATCCCGACGAAGAATCAACGATCGAGCTCAGAAACGAGCGGAAAAGTCCCTCAATCTCACGCGTATGATGCAACTCGGGCAACTCGCAATCGTCGTCTGACGCGCGCAGTGTTAAGGGGACGAACTTGGCGTCTGTTCCGTCCGCAATGCTAGGTCTCGCGGGGGCGCTTTCCGTTAGCGCAGCCAATGGTCGTTCGGCGTTCCGGGACGGGGCCACTCAGGCGTTCCCTTTCGGCCCCTCCCGACGTTCCTCGCGAGAAGCATCGCGAATGTTCCATCCGTCGAAATGAGTCAGTTGAGACACCAAGTACGCGTGGAAAGTTCGCAAAGCTTTTATCACGCGTATTTAACCAACAGGGTCAAACAAACCCAAGCAATTTCAGCAGCATCGCAAATTTCGCACCGGTCATGCGGGCAAAAGCTCGAAAGAACGTATGCGCGCGCACGTATCTCACTTCCGGTATTCGAAGCTTTCGACATCGCTACAACGACAGGTTAGTTTCTCGCGGTAGCTGCGCAAAAATTACCACGGATTTCCCAAAAATATCCCAAACCAAAGGGCCATCGATTCAAATACGAAGTAACATTGTTTATAATTGCTTTAATTATAGATGCTTTTTTTCAATGAAATTTGGTACACAACTCTGTCAATGTATATACAAATAAACACGTCCAAAGGATTTTTCAATCATCCTACTCGCTCCATCCAAACGAATCCTGTTTGGCGGATCGTTTCACTAGCCTAGCCCCTTAACGGATGTACAATTCTTTAAGATGACCGAGCTCGTATTGCCAAACGTTTTTTTTTCCTTCAATTATTATTTTTATTAACGCATCGCTCGGTTTGTTTGGTTCGGTTACACGTAGCAACTGCGATTTTGGAACACACGCGTCGCTACGTTACACATGACCGGGATAAACATTTTTGAGCGCATAAAAATGCTAGTTACGAATGACAATTCGTTTCGTGTTTTTGTTTTTCCCCTTCGCCCCCCGCCCCCACATAATTGGTAAGTTTATTGGTCACGATGAAGAATCAGCTTTGGAGCGTATATTAATATAATATACCGAGCCGTCTCGTATCTACTTATCGGGTAAAACATTGCGGGCCGTCGTTGCCTCGTCGCGACTCTTGGATCGCTAATACTTTTTTTCGTTATTGTTCGTGTATTCTTTACATCATTCGGTTGCGCGTGCGCGTGCGCGTACCGTGCACAGAAACTGAACCGGTATTAATTGACGAACCGGCCTCACCGAAGAACGAGTGTCCCTCTTTGTTTGTTTCGTTTGTTCTTTTCTCTGGTGGATCACAGACATTGAGACAAATCGAGAAAACGATCGCAGCGTTCCTTCCTTCCATTTTTATTTCCTCTCATCTCTCCCCTTATTTTTACTTTATCGTGTTTTTTTATTTATTTAACAAACTAGGGTATTTACAATTGATCGCTCGAAGAAAAAATGTCCGCTCGTACAGCATGATGAATTAAACGAAGTCGCTATCGGAACGAATTTCCCCCCCCCCCCACCCCCCCCCCCACCCCACGCACGGAGCGCCGCCCGCCAGAGAGAGAAAACTATGGACGCTCTGTCGTGTGTGTCGTTTGAATCGCTCTACAGAGGTCATTGACCGTTTGCCGATTGTTTCTGTTTCAACTAAGGGGGCTGGCGCGAGGGGATATCTTTCGCTCTCGTTGAGAAAAAAAGTGCGACCGATACGATTCAAGTGACGAGAATATACGGAGCTTGTGACGAAAGCCCCGAGTGGTGAAGGCGACTCGGATGTTCCTAGAAAGTTTCCCATCTCGGGATCGGACAATTTTCGCGACTGAAAATTGGGGCTTTCGCCAAAGATGTTAGAGTTTGCACAGTTGGAACGCAACGAACAACTATTTGACAAAATTTCAGAAAGAACGCTCAAATAATTCGCATAGACGAAATCCACGAAAAAAAAAAACAATATTTCGGCGATACAACATGTCTTTTTCATTGCGCTCGTACGATGCTAACTCGGGCGTGTCGACTGTGCGTGAACAGAGAGATATTAGCGAAAACTCTTCCGTGTGCCGCGCGAATATCAAGGATTTCACTATGCGTGATCTGTCCAAATTGGAGAAAACGAAATTGGACGGTAACTTCTGCCACGGTCTTTTCGCGTCTTCGACAATTCTAGAAAATCAGCCGACCGCCGCCAACGCCGTCGTCGTCAACGACAGGAACCTCAGAGAAAAATAATACATCTACGTATAATGCGGCGGACAAGATTTGGTAACGATCGTGCGAGAATGCGACAAATGTACATGAATCGTCATAGATTTTTGTAAGTGATTGGAAATTTTATTTGTACACTGCTTCAGAACATGTAATAATAATTCAATAATAATAATAATAATAATAATAGCAATAATAATGATAATAATAATAATAGTAATAATAATAATAATGATGATAATAATAACCGCTGCGATCATCGTCATTGTTAATAATCGTAACTATCGTCACCGCAAAGGTCCAAGCAAGGTCCCACTTATCCTCAGTCATCGTCGACAACGTTAAATCCAATGCTATATATAAAAGAACGTCGCGTGAACGAATCCCCGCTCGATTGTGAATGCGAATTGTTTATTTACAAAAGCGTACGACTGAATTGGATCGATCGGCGCATGATTTAATTTACGATTGTTACGGATAATTTTGATTTCTCGACACGAATTGTTTCCACCGCCTTCGATTGCACAAATAATATTTCTGTACATAATCCGAGGAAAAACAACGCCAGGACAGTTGGTCCGTGAAAAAGTTAGAATCGGCTCGCGTCGGAGTCCGCTGCGCCAATGGATCAGCCCTCTCGAAATCACATACATACACACACACACACACACACATACGCATACAGACACACAAACTCCGTGCGTTGCGGGCACTCGGGTCGTCGGTAGGGTACGGCCAAAACGCGTCGCCACAGTCACTTCGTCGATCAACGAAAACACGCGTTCACGATAGACAAACGAGGGACGTCGCGTTTGGTCTCGAAGAGAGTACTCGGTGGTGTTCGTTGGAGGCGCGACAACGTCCGACGAGGTTTTCCTCGCGTCAGCCTTTATCGGAGAGGGAACGTCCGTGCCGCGTCCCTGCGATTCGACTCGAAGATCGCGCGCGCCCTCGCGACAGTTTCGCGTAATTTTTTGGTAGAGATATTATTGAAAAAAAAAACTCAAAGGCAAAGAATGGTGAGTCGACCCGTTTCAACGGCCAACCGTACATCGTCCCGCACGCTTTGTAAAAAATTCATATCTACGATTCGCCATCGAACAGTGTTCGAAGAATCGAACTTTGACGCTCATATTTTCTTTCTTCGTTCCTCTTGCTTTTATTTAGTCATTTCTTATGATTTTGGTACCGCTTGTCGAATCGAGCGTTGGCTGTCGCGGCGGCGGCGGCCCCTCCCCTCGTACTCTCCACTAACAATTCAAAATTTCCTATTACTTATCAATCGTGCGTCTCGCTGTTGTTGCTGTTGCCATTGCTGTTGCTCCTGTCGTCCCTTCAAGGTCAATTCACATTATTATAGTATTACAATTAATTAATTATAATAGTGTCATTATAATTCGTAATAATATACAACATTTGTCAATAGATCATTTATTCTAAAACCCACCATACCTCGCGTACGACAAACATTTTTTTTTTTTAATATTTTCCTTCCTGTGTCGACTTTTTCTTGCGCTCATCCATACGTAGACCCGGAACACGAGTCAAAACACGCATCCGCTCGTTCATTCGTCACGCACACTCGCGCACGCATGCGCCCGCGAGCTTTCCCGGTTACTTCCCGTTCACGAATATTCCTCGATTCGTTGATTCGACATTTGCACACGCGTCCACAGCCGCGAGACTTTCGAGTGGCTCCCGATCGCTCGTGCAATTTGTATTTAGTGAACAGAATTTATGTTTCTTTTGACGAAAGTCGAGACTCGCTAACACGATTGCGGTAGCTGTGCCGTTTGTCATTTTTTTTTGTTTAGTCGTTTCTTCTCTCTTTAATTTCCACGTTTCTGGGTGTTTCATCGCGTCGCTGTTCGTGTCTCGGTCGTCCCTGTTTCCCTCCTATAATTTCTATAAACTACATTGGCTCGTACGTGTATCAATCGTCGTGCATCGAAACGCGAAACGACGAATAACGCTCGGCTGCTCGTCCTTTTTTCCTTTTTTCTCGCTGCTCTCTCATCTTTCGTGATAAACACTGTGCCGAGTGACGCCTCCGACTTACTCCTTGTTTACTTCTCCGCGTTATTTATACATCATTAATTCGAATATACAAACGATGCGCGATGACTTTGTACATGCGGGACGTACGGAAACACCGCGGTTTCCCGATCATTCTCTCTCTCTCTCTCTTTTCTAAAAATTTAACTATGTTCACGCGACACACCTTTCCTTGGCTCTGCTCTCCGAGCCTCGATTCTCCGTGGTGACGAAGAAAACGGAGAAAGGACCTTTCGAAATTTCGTACGAAAGGAGAAAACACGATTCGTTCGGTTGGATCTTGAGGACGACGAGTCTTTACGATTTAAAATAAACTAGGTTAGATCGCGACGAATCGGCGGTTACGCGATCAAACTTCGTGACGCGATGATCCGAGGGCCGATCGCGAATCGCGAGATCGGAAGCTTCAAACGGTGGGAAGGCTAGGTCCGCGGCAAAATAATTTTTCTTTTTCTCCAAGTATCCGAACGTAGTTCACGTGCGGATATTTATATTTGAACGACACTTCGAACCCGATGCGAATAGAGGCTGTTTGCAAAAGTATTTTTTTTCTTCCGATTTATCGTTGAACGTTGGTCAAACGATTAACGACGCGATTTCGTAGTATCGATTTATCGCGACCCAATGAAGCCGAGTTTTTTAGTTGAAGGTACGAAACGCGCCTAGTGCCGCGACGATTCCAGACTCGTTCGTGTTTTCAATGTTTTCGTCGACGCTCGTGATTCAAACGGAATCTCCATCGTCGAGAGGAAGCGACGCGGCCGGATTTGCACCGCGTACCGACGATTGACGCGCCAACGAACAAACAAAATATAGGAACAAACACAATGAGGAACATAAACAACACACGACGCAAAGGAATCACTAGTCCGACGAGCGATTGAGGATGTATCTCTCGCGAAACCGGACAGCGTCCGATACCGAAAACGAGCCGTTTGTTTCTTTCGCTCGACCATCGCGCCACCCTCTCTACGAACGCGTAATCGCCGATTCGTATGATCCCTCGTTAACTGCAAGATTGCGCGATTTTATTTACACGATGGACGCGTTCGGTGTCTCCTTGCGATCTTTTGGGATTCTTCGTCCGCGCGAGGTGTCGCTCTTCTTGAGAAGAAAGAAAAAGAAGCCAAGATGCCGAGGCGAGTCCCGAAAAAGCGAAAACAAAATACTGGAGATTGGTGTAATTATCGGATTTTTTCGTTGAATAATTTTCAGAGTAAAAAGATCGTGACGATACGGAAGGAGCGCGAAATCGTGGATTCGTACGAGCCGTTCTTACCGATTATTCGAGTTCGAGTTCGATTCGAGTTCGAGTTCGAGTTCGAGTTCGAGTTCGAGTTCGAGTTCGATTCGAGTCGCGTGGTGCAATAGAGCCAAACGACCGAAAACGCTCGGTTTCCCCCGCATTCGCGACCCTTTCTCGATTCGATCGTCCACGAGTCTGGACGATCACGAGTCTCGGATGCCAGAGACCCTCGAATTTGTCGCGATTCTCGGACGACGAGCGCGAACTTCCAATTTGACAATTTGAACTCAAGTCTCGTGGGAACGTGAGCAAATTCGAGAAGGAGGAGCCAATCCCGAGCTCGCCCTCGCAACGAAGCGCGAGGCTAAAAAAATAAATAAAATTCGAAGCGAAGGTCGCGCGAACGACTGTGGATCTGGACCCGAGCGAAGCACGCGCGCACACGCCCGCACTCTCACAAATATTCAAAGTCACGTGTTCGCGTTCCAAACGGAACTAATCGTCTCTCTCTCGCTCTCTCAATATTTTCTCGCACACGCGCCGTTCGTTTCGTTTGTCGCCGCTGATGCTTTTTTACCGTTGCTGCTGCTGCTGTCGTTCTTGTTGTTGCTTTATCGTTTGCACAATACGTACTTACGCTATATCACCTTAAAACATAATTATTCATTTATTCTATAATTATATCAATACTGTTGACGGATAGAGATTCATTCGGAGCTCGCGTCAGAGCGGACGCATCGTCTCTTTCGCTGTTGGCTCATCACCCTCGCCTTTCTTTTCTCAACATTTTTTTTTCTTCAAAATCCATTTCGTTGGCTCTTTTTCACTGAATCGAGTCACGTTGCGTCACGCCACGATTTTTTCCCTCTCACTCTCTCTCTCTCTCTCTCTGTCTACACTCGCGCCCACTCGTATATACACGTAGTTGTATACGTAGCCACGCGCCGTTCTTTCATCGCACGCTGGGTCGCTCGATTCGACGTTGCTCGACGCGAGACTCGTCCCGGGGAGTACGACTCGAGCGGACTCGCGGGTGGACCACGGATGACCGGAATACTTTCTCTCCTCGCTTCCCGCTCTCACGATTCTCTCCCTCTCTCTTCCGATCCAACTCCCCGGACTGAGAAATCACACGCAGGACGCGCCGGAAACGCTACGAAGGATTCTCTCGCGTTTTCACTTTGCGGACAAAATCGAGAATCTTCGGAGTAAACGTGACTCTTTTCGCGCATCCGCTCCCCGATTTGAGGATTACCGTTACGGATCGGTACGGAGGTTCGGAACAAACGGGAAAGCCCCGTCGATTTCCGGTTTACCCGTATCTCTTGCGCACGTGCGTCAATCGAGTCCACCGCTCTGTCGCTTCGTCTCGTTCTCGCTCCCTCCACCACCCATCCCACCCGCCGCACGCTCAATTTTTTTTCAACGAATATCACATGTTGCCGCCCTGTCCCAGGATATACTCGATCTGCTGCAGGTACAATAATTGCTGTACAATACTCTGCAGGGGATCCTGACCCTGAGGTTGTCCCTGGTGCAGCGGTTGCGTCAAGCCTCCACCAGTAGGCTGATTAGTCTGCGAGAGCATCGAGCTCCCGACGACGGGGCTTTGTCCATCGGCGAGAAATCTTTGCTGTCGTTGCTGGGCCGTGTGATGAGCCGCGACGAGCTCCGCCGCTTCCATTCCTCCCATTGGGGAAGCGTGGCCTAGCTGAGGATGCTGCTGTCGCTGCTGCTGCTGCCGCTGCTGCTGTTGTTGGTGTTGGTGCTGCTGTTGCTGGTCGGGTAGAACCGCGAGTCCCGGGGGGCAAACGATAGACGGTAAAACACCGATGGGATGCGACGCATATCGCGAGGCCGTTATCGAAGTCAGATAAGAGGTCGGGATGCTAGGATTCTCGCCCCGCTAGGGAGCCACGTTTTTGGGCCTGCGCCCCCGTCGGCCCCTGGTGGAGGGCCGCGGGGACTCCTGGCCTCACTGGCTCACAGCGGGGCTCTTCTTGTCTTGCTGCTGCTGCTGTTGCTGCTGTTGTTGCTGTTGCTGCTGTTGTTGCTGCTGCTGCTGCTGATTACCGTCCTGAGGTCCCTGTACGTTCGCCCCGCCTCCACCCTGAGATCCTTGGACTCCCTGAAACGAGAATCGAAACTTTCGTTCGAGAGTGCCTTCGCGATTCGCCGTAGACCGTGTCGTTCTCGAGACACGTTACAGGAGTCTCAATTACCTGATTGCCGGGTCCTCCCTGGGGTGGACCCGGACCGCGGTCCGGTGGCCACGAATTACCGGGTGTCGGCTCCGAGTGAAACTGGTGCGAATGCTGGGGCGGCCCACCCGAGCTCTCGTGACTGTGAGGATCGAGACTGTTCGCGGCGTCGTACTGAGCGTTCTCAAGCCTCGTTATCAATCTCTCGTCCTCGTCGCCGAATTCCCCACCCATCAGGGACGGTTCACCGACGACCATCACGTCCTGTTGGCAGATGTTCGGTTTTTATTTTTCTCAATCGAGAAGTACCGCGAAAAGTGCTCGAATAATGAAACGCGATGCGTGCAAAATTGCAATCTCTTTCAAACCGAGAGCTTCGAGAGGTTCACCCCGATCATCGAAGCTCGAGGATTACACGACGGTGAATATTGTACGAACCTGCGAGGCGAGCGCAAAGTTTGGTCCTGGCGATCGTTTTTTACTAGGTGCTGGTGGAGCTGTGTTTCCAGGTCCCGACGTACTGCCCTTTCGCTTTCTTCTCTTGCTCGTTGGCCTCTGGGATTCTGAAACGACGAATCGAGAAATGTAGAGAAACACGGTTGGTACACGGGTTGGATCGCCGTCGAACGAGTCGAACAGCTCCCAACGAGGAACGATCGCTCTTTATTTTTTCAAATTCGTCTACAGGATGGAGAATAACAAAAAAACGAAATGCAAACTCCGCATGATCCCCGTTTGGGCCGCGTGCCGATTCTGCATAGCGCGGTTCCCCGTACACCTGCGAAACTTTTTCCCCGAAACGCAAAAAAAAAAAATGCGAGCGGTTCCGCGTCCCGTCGCCTCTTCCATCGCCGAGGCTCCATCGGGCGGCTCTTCTCGATACACTGGATAACGCGCCTCGAGAAAACGAGATCGAACCCAAGCGATGGAGGCGAGTATCGGCGCGACGGGACCAACCGACTGGACGACATCCGGAAAGGAGACAAGAAGATTCGGGACTGAAGATTCGGTAGGAGGGAGAAGGAACGTGCGCGCGTACAGCCAGCGATCCTGGTGAAGCAAAACGCGCCGGTTTTCTCGCCGAGGCGGGTAAGCCACGACGAAGAAACCTCGGATCGAATTCGAGAGGAGAGCAGTCGCGGGCCGTGTCGCGGCGCGGTGACGGGGCGTGTCTCGTGCAAAGCAACTGTCCGTCTACCTCTCTTACCCGGCGGGGCAAACGTCCTCTGCCACTTCTGGAACAGCGTCGTTTTGAGGCAGTCACGGGGCGGAAGAGCGTAAGCCTTGTGCCTCGACATGAGTACCTGCATCGGCTCCAGTATCACACATAACTGGAAAAATAAAGAATAACGTTGATGCCACGAGTGGAAAAGTCACGCCGGAAGTTAATTTTCGACTCGGGGCGAAAGTAGTCTCTCTCTCACTCTGTCTCTCTGAGTGGAACTTGCGTGTTTTCTTTACTTTTTTCTTTACTTTATTATCTTTACTCTATTGTTACTTCATTATTATTATTGTTTTTGTTATTATTGTTAATATTTTTTTTATTTTTTTTATTTTTTATTATCATTATTTCATTGATTTATTGTTGTTATCATTTATTACATAATTGTTATTATGATTATTCCTATTATTATTATTTATAAGTTCATACTATTCTTATTATTGTTGCTTTTAGACTTTTCATTAAGCTCTGTTTATTCTTATGTATCTTATTGTTATTCTTTATTCTTAGTCGCGATATTCCATTGTTATTCTAATTTTCTTATTTTATTTTATTTTTTATTGTATCATTTTCATGCACATATCTGTTTGCCCGAAAGTCCGCTAGGGCATAATAAATCCTATCGATCAATCAATCAATTTCATCCAGACGCCGATACTCACCCTAAGGTAATTGAGAGTAGAATTCGTGATTCCATTTCTGGTGATGTTTTTGGTTAGCTGTTCCAGTCCCGAAGGATCTTGCTGAGCGGTCGACACGTTCATGCCCACGACCGATCTGGGCACGAGTTCTCGATGACCCCGCACGGACATGTGCCACGACTTTATCCTCATGAGATCGTCGAACGTGAACTCCAGTATTAACCTTCCCTCCGTACATACCTGAAACGCATGTACGTTTCTACATGATTCTGGACGCGGATCCTCGAGCTCCTATCAAGCTTTTTACCGAGTTTTCCGTTTTTCGAACGAGTTTTTATCAGTGGGTTCTGGGGGGGGCGGGACGCTCCCGAAATCTCGGAACCGTGACTCGACGCATAAAAAAAGGAGCATGTTCGAATTCGAAGATCGTCGAGGCGCGTTTACCTTTGCGACCATCGGTTTCCCGTGATGCGTAACCATTACGCAGTGTTCGCAGTCCAGCGTTATACTCGTGTTGTGAAAAGATTCCTTGGGATGCTTCATGTTGTAGTAAAGTTCCGTAACTCCGCCCTCGAATATCGAACGGAAGTACCTCGGTATGAGCGTCCTTCCTATCGCTGCAAAAGAGACGAGTCGAGTCAGTGCCGGGTTCTCATCGGAGAATCGAGTCGCGAGTGTTTCGTCGTCTCGAGTCAAAACTCATGGACTATTCCATCGATCTACGCAAATATTTGGCTAACGGCGGCTCTTGTAGCAAAACATTAGTCCCACTCTTTCCCTTATCGTTTTATCGCGAATTGTCGAGCATTCTCACGATTCGAGTGAAAATGAGCCTGAACAATGGCAGGAAGATAGAAGTGACAAACGAGGGAAACGAAGCGACGATCCAAAATCTCGTCGCGAAAATTTAACGTAATCGTACGCGATCGCGTTCGATCGACTCACTGTATCTCTTGGGTCCGTCGTCCAAGCAAAACGTGAGCGTAAACGTGGCATCGTCCTCGAAAAATTCGTTCGCGAAAGAGTCCCACCAGAGGTTGTCGCTGTCCTGAAACAACAAAAACAAAACCAACCAATATTGTTAAAATTCGTTGCGTATGACGTTTAGTTTTGTTTTTCATTCTCTCTCTCTCTCTCTCTCTCCCGTGAGTCTCATGATCGGGACATCCACCGAGAACGCGTTAAGGGGAAATCGAACAAATTCACAAATATTTCCCGCCGCTATTTCACGAAAGAAGAAAAAAAAAGTTGATCGATACGGGTGAGGGGAGAAGTCGATAAGTGGGGCGGAAGTCGAGGTATGGAACGAGACAGAGATACTTTCGTAGATGCGCCCAACGTAGCTGTATACTATTGTCGAAACGATGAATAACGCATGTCTGTCTGGCTTGAAATTACAACCGAGTCCTCCCGCCCTTATCACCT
The DNA here is from genome assembly GCA_030522765.1 of Ophioninae sp. B BG-2022a. Classification (NCBI taxonomy): domain Eukaryota; kingdom Metazoa; phylum Arthropoda; class Insecta; order Hymenoptera; family Ichneumonidae; species Ophioninae sp. B BG-2022a. The sequence goes on from JAPYZJ010001848.1 coordinate 33,839, forward strand.
TTACCCCTCGGAACGCGCCCTCCCCCCCTCTCTTTTCCGTTCGCCGCATTTTCATTCAATTATGCATCCGAACGGTCTGCGTATTATTTTCATTACCCCGGACGTACGAATGCTAATATTTCCACCGGTGAAGCTCGAATTAAAAAGTCGTACGTGCGAAGCGACTGGTGAAAGATTCGGCCGATTTATTTTCCTCGACGAGCGCGTAATATCTGTATTTAGGAAAAAGTTGGACGGAGTTTGGCTTGAGAAAAATTGGATCGTTTGACGTGACTGAAATACGCATAGGATTGTCAACAACGAGAGAGCAAGCGAAAGTGAAGGCGACAAGGGCGCACGGTGGAAAAAAAAAGGGAAACTATCGAAGAGTCGGGGCGAGTCGGTAACTTGTCGCATCGATAACCGATCGACGCTCCTCGACTCTCGTTGTACGAGTAAAAGCCGAAATTTCGGGAAACGCGTTTCGATCGAGCATTTGAGATCGTAGGGGTTGACGAATCGACGCGACAGCGAGGTGCCGCTGCTCGTTTTCGGGAGAAGTCTGTTTTCCTCCTTATCGACGAGAATCTACGTTCGAATGAAAAATTATCCGTTAATTCGGCGAATAGCAGAATTTCTCCGTTATCGACGCGGATGGAAAAAAGAAACACACGGGCGAGTAGCTCGCGGTCGGTATTCTTGAGAGCGCGGAAGGAAGTTCGATCGTTGCTCGAGGCGAGCGACGCTCGTGCATCATCGATGTGTTGATAAACGTATCGAATGACCGGAACCCGTCCGGTGACTCGGTTCGAGCGAAAGACGCTCGGTGGCAAGGACGCCTCGCGAGAAAATCGTCCCTCGCAATGTTGTTTTATACGTCATCACGATGGAAAATACGCGAATCGATCAGTTTGAACAGTCATTCGGGAGTATCGATCGCGGAGTTGAGACTTTCGTTGCGCGCGACTCGTTGTTTTGCGGAACGATTCTCCTTCGACGACGAAAAAAAAAAAAAAACAAAAAAAAACAAACGCTACGACGAAAGGGGAATCGTTGCTCGCTCGGGGCAACTAAAATTGAAGGGTAAGTTTCGACGAGCGTGCGGTGCGAGAATCGCGGATCGACTCGGTCAACGCGGTTCTCTGGAAACGACGGTTTGTTTTTTTTCCAAAGTGACGACCATCTTCTTTCTCGTTTCTTCGCGACGCGACAATTCTAAACGCAGAGTTTTCGAGGCCAATTAGGGTTTCGATGTATTCTTATAAAACTGCTAATAATTCAGCAACGGTAAATTAAAAGAAATGAAATTTTCTAGGAGCACGGAAAAAAATCGATTCCTCGAAGAAATATCGGAAGCGCGAGTCCGGTCGGAGTTGGCTCGCGCGTCTTCACGATGTTGATTCTTTGTCGAGAAGCAGTTCGCCCGAAGAAAATACGTTGGCGCGCGCGAGCCTGATGTCGTTCGATCGTATTCTTCCGATCGACGATTGATCCTTCCACCAGAATCTTTCCGGACTCTGTCTCTCTCGTCCTCTTCGACCGACCCACGAATCAATTACGCTCGCCAAGCTTCTTCAGCGCGAGGATAGTGGCGACGACGACGACCGCGGCTCAACACGATTCTCTCCAAGGTACGCGATAAAAAGAATCGTGACGACGATTGCAACCCCCAAAGACCGATCTTGCCCATCGAGGAACCATTTTTGAGCGATTTTTCACTCGATGACGGACGATTCGTTTTTCGCGACGATCGAACGATTTCTCGCGAGAGGAAACCTCTTGCCTCTTTTGGAACCTGACAAATTCATATTATTGGCGACCCGAAAAAAAAAAAAAAAACGAAGCGTCCTCATCGGACGCTGATGAGGATCGCGAGGACCGAGCTCATCCCGAAACGATACATTTTTTTCCCCCGAAACATTGATTTTCCCGAATACGAGGCTCGAAGAAAAAAAAACAACGAAACAGCAAAGTAAAAAAAAATGCGACGACTCTTCGGTCGCCGGGCAACCGAAAAATCGTATTCTCGAGGCAGAAAAAAAAAAAAACAAGTGTGCCGGTTGGCTCGAAAATTCTTTTTGCTCTCGCGCATTCACAGATGCGAGGGGAGAAAAAGAGGAAAAAAAAGAGGGGTAAAAAAAAAAAAAAAAAAAAAAAAAACGGTGATTTTTGTCGCAGCGTATACGAGGTTGAACGGAGTCAGCGGAATTTTTTGTTCGGACTGTACCACCCCGGTGTTGTTGCGGCGATGAACGGGGAAGGGAAAAAGGGAAAGGGGGAAGGGGGGTTGGCGGGCAGGGGGGGGGAGTTCGAGAAGCAGCCAGGGAGACTAGGGGTGGTATATGATCGCGTATATACAAAGCCGGTAAAGTATTGGCGTTGCACTCCACCTCTGTCGTATTAAATGAAAAAGTCGTTTGGGGCGAACCGATGATCGGATCGTAATCCCGCGAACGCGAAAATATTGAGAAAAATGGTAAGCGACGAGCCATCATTTTTGAAAAATTTCACACGATTATTGGAGTTTCAGGTGAAATTGAAAGATTTGCCTCTGGCCTGTGGAAGTGGGACAAAACTGACGCCGCACGCTCGGAGTATATACGGCCAGGAGCGGCGGCGGCGGCGAGCGGGGCTGCCGGAGGGTAACGGGGCGGAAGGAGGAACGTCGAGGGAAACGGGACGAGGAGGGGTACAATATGGGTTATCGAAGAAGAGGGGCGGGCGGGTAGGGGCATCCCTGAGGGAGGACCAGGGGCCCTCATTTTATTACCAAGAGCTCTCGCGCGAAGGTTCTCAAATTTGGACTGGTTGAAGAAAAAGTTCGACGAGGGATAAGCGAAGCATTGGGGCCCCCGATACCCAACGTTTCCTTCCTTCATCCGTGCGAATCCCGATTCGTAATTCTTCGCGGGCTCGGATCGCGATTTTAGCCCCTTCGCGAAGATCGGTACTGCCCGGACGCGAAGAATCGGTAACGCCACCGATCGAGACGCGAAAACGGAATGCCGGAACAGAATATGGTTTTTCACTGAGCGTTCGATGAAAATTGAATACCCGCCGAGAAATTGACGAGAAAATCGGCAAACGGAAAAAAGTTTTCTCGCGAGATTTCCGCCTCGAAAAATCGTCCAACTACCCCGAGGAGGAACGCTCGACTCGAGAAATTTCGAATTCGTCGTTGACTCGCCAGGCGAATCGATTTACTTGCGGAAACTCGCGACGACGAGACCGATCGAGCATAGCTGTGCGTTCGAATTTTTTTTTTTTTTTTTTATTTTCGATTTAACGGTTACATCGAGGATACCACGACGACTGTTTATCCCCGGGAAATAATTATCCGAGTGACGAAACGCTCTTTTGTTTGTTGGAGAACTGCGCGATGGATTTATCGTTTTCAAATACGCGTATCGATCGATGACGTTGCGAGAGTTGTGGCGGGGATGCCGGCGGCGAGTAGCTTCGCCGCTTGATGACCGCTGACGCTTGCGAATAAGTTGCAGCCCTTGACTAAATTCGTTGGTGCATGCCAGGTTGATGCGAGACGCAAGCGAGAGGGATAGATAGATAGATAGATAGATATTGGTTTATTAGTGCACTAGGATTCGTTTTCCTCTGGCACACAGCAAAAAGGTACAATGACTAAAAAAGGGAGAGAGAGAGAGAGAGAGATAAATAAACCCAAACAGTCGATGCTCTCCGAAAAAATTCTACAAAAACATGAGTAGTTTAACCCTTCATAGATAACCTACGACGAAACGACGCAATTTTGAAAAATTGTAACGTTTCGTAAAGTAAGAAGTACCTTGTTTTCTTCTATAATTTTTTTTACTAAAATATGAATAAACTCTAATGTTTTTCATTTACTCACAATAAAATTACACACGCTAAGACATAATATCACATTCACAAACCTAATATGTACTTGAAGTTCGCATCGTTGCGGCGCAACGAAATTTATTTTCTCATTTTTTTATTTCCTTAAATCTATTATTTGTCGATATATGTTTTTTTCTATTTCAAATTCTATGTTATCACAATAAAGATTTGTATAATTATTGAGGTATTTTAATTACGATTATATTGCAAAAGAAATAGAGAAATGAAAAAAAATAATGATGATCGTTGCTTCGCAACGTTGCAAACTTCGACCTCATAACCTAATACAGTCAAACATGGATAAACGAGAGTTCAAGGGAGCACAATTTCATTCTCTCTTATAGAGGTTTCTCACTAACCCGAGTTTCTCGCTATTGCAGGTACAAGGGTAGCGTTTCTCTCTTATAGGGGTACGCGGCAATAACAAGTCACAGCGAGTACGATTTTAGTAAATATGTAATATGATAAAATTATGTCCATGATATGCACAACGTATATTACGTACAAATATATTTTTTTAAACATTTTTTGCAAATTTAACATCTGCTTTTAATATAAAAGCAGATGTTAAATTTGTAAATAAAGCTCGAATGTCGCTTATAGAGGTATAGATGAGTAGCAATCTCACTTACGGAGATCTATGAGGGAAAAACGACTCTCTCTTACAGAGGTTTCTGTTTCTCGCTAATAGAGATTTTGGGACCTTAAAATTACGGATTCTTGACTATTACTCTCACTTATCCAGTTCTCACTTATCCAGATTTGACTGTATACACAAAATCCAAAATATGCTCATTCAAAAATCCGTACGTCGAATCGACGTATCTTTAGTGTACAGTGAAATATGGTTATCTATCTAGGGTTAAAAAAAGTGTCTTTTCGTTCGATACCGAGTGAGCCTGTATAGGCTCGTTCGAAAATTGGCTTTACCCGTTTCGGGCCGTTCGGTAAATCGGAGTTATTTATACGTAGCACTCGAGTGTGCAATAAGGGTTAGCGAATGTCGATGGGCATCGGAAGCTCCGGGACGCTACTCCCGAGGCTATCTTTGCCTCCTGTATCTGACTATTAACCGCTGTATCTCCTATTGTTTTGGAGTAACGCCAAGGAGAAACGGAGGGAAGGTGAGCGTGGATTGGGAAGGAAGTCGACGTTGAATAGAAGCGCCCGTGAAAGACGGAGCCGTTGAGAGAAAGAGAGAGAAACGAAATGGTCGTTCACGGTGAAAACCAGGTGTGCGAATGCGACAGCGTTGAGGCCTAAGCCGGGTTTCTTATCTCGACAAGCCCCAACGGGAAAGGAAGCCGCCGAGTCTACCGAGACGAGAAAGTACGGAGAGAAAGCACGTGGAAGTACTTCAGGTATAACCGCGAATGCCAGCTCGTATACACGAGTCGAAGCAGCGTTTTCGTTTCACCAAAAGAGCACCACCGCGAGAAGTGAGAACGCCCAGCAAAATCTTCTCGAGGCACTCCCAAGTTTCTTTCTTTTTTTTTTTTTTTTGCCTCTATTTGTGTTTCCGTTCGTGTTTCTCGAGTCTAGAGTCCTTCCTCCGAGAAATTCTCCACTAACGTTTATTCGTCCTTCCAATGAAACTGTTACGCGAGATGTATTTCGTAAAAAAAAAAAAAAAAAAAAAAAAAAAAACAACAAAAAGGAAGAAATTCGTTTGGACGAAAAGTCTCAGTGGAATTGAACGCGTGGAAAAAATCGTGCTCTCGTTTCTCTCATTCGTGTAAACCGAGCGGTACATTTTTTAGCGACGAACCCAAACAAGACTCGACCGTGAACGCGACGTAAACTTGGACTGTGAAAATCAGCCAAATATTTGGCGAATTTGATTTTGCGATTTGCGAGCTCATCAAGTGAAAGATTCATTGATTTATTTATTTATTACGATATGACCTAGCAAACTATGGGCCAAGTAAAGAGGCCTTACAAAAAGTATTGCTCTCTACTAAATAGTTAAAAGTAACAATACTGAATCAACTTAAGTGTTGCAACTTAACAAATGATCAAACAAGCTAGATTTCAAGATTGGTAAAGATTGGCAAAGATGGCGGAAATATTGACTGGTAACGAATCCACGAGAGAGGTTCTGATGGACCGCGGTAAAAAAATCAAAAACAAGACGAATCAAACAGCCACGCGTCGCGCGTTCCAAGCGAAACTCGAAGATCGTACAAAGTGGAAGAGGGACCAAAGTACCCGGAACGGTGATCCTACACGTGGGGTCAAAATTGTCTCGGAGATGCAGGGACGTTGCAGCAACTGAGAAGCGCTCTGACCGGAGAAGCTCCGAATCGCGATGGACGGATAGACGGTGCCTGAAGGAGGCGATACAGTCACGGTGCCTGAAGGAGGCGATGGAGGCGTTTTATAGAATATCGCAAAGGGGAAACGTTCCGCGTTGGAGAGCAATGTTTCGTTGCATGGAGGGTTAGTGCCCTCCGGCATACCTGTCGTACGGTTCCATGTCACCTTATCGCACGAGAAAACATCGCGACGATAAAATCTACCCAGGAACCCCAGAAATAAACAAACCCAAACAAACACACGCGAAAAAACTCGAAAAAACAAAACACAAACATTGATGTTTTGTCGGTGACATTTCGTCCGTGATACTTTGTCGTATGATATTGTGACACGCTAGCCCATCGTCGTACCGGTGTTCCAGGGGTAAGCCCGAGATTTCTCGTTCCCGAGCGATGGTGGGTTGGGTAGGAACTGCGATTGACCAGAAGGCTCAAAATTTGGAATTTTTTCAAGTCCGAAACTACAAATTTCCTAAGGGTCATGCCAGCACAAGGTTTACAAAATTTGTTTGGGTTTGTTTGGGTTCGTTAGATTTTAAACTCTTGAGTTTTAAACAAACCCAAACAACGCCAAAAATGTAAGTACAAAATTTGTAGTTTCGTAATATTGAAATTCGGGATTTTGAGCTTTCCGGTTATTGGAAGTTTGGGTTTGTTACCCCACTCCGAGCGGGGATATCCCGGAGTCTCCGAAGTCCCTCGGAGGAACGAGAGATCGCGAGACGGCCGGACCGAGCCTTCGACGCTCCGTTGGGAACGAGTCGATACCGCGGTACGGGGTAAACGGAAGGATCGCGGATGTACGGATCGCCCCGTCCCTCGGTGCTCGGTCAGCCGTCCCGCGAATGCCGCGGACCCTCGACCGCCTCTAGGGACGAAGAAACAAGTTGGAGGAGGGGGTCGAGGTAGCCGTGCAAAGCCGAGAGTTCTCTCGGGCAGTTATCGCGATGTCTCTCTCCCGCGCACCATCGGAGCCGACGGACACCCGGAGATGATGGTGGGATGCGTAAATTTTTTGGCAGAGGGAATGTGGACGATTGGTACGGGATCCGGACAAGTCGAACGATCGCAAACAACACTGGAATAGGCACGATCGCGTTGAACGTTTCGACGGAACGGGGTCAACGATTTGATTTTTTATTTTATTAATTTCTAATATTCCCAATCACGGTATGTGGCAATACCGTGATTGGGAATATTAGAATACAAAATTTAGCAAAACTGTAAAACTATACAATAATACTTAATAGAGATACTGAAGAGAGAGAGAGAGAGAGATTGATTGATTGATTGATACATTTTAATATGCCCTGGTACAAAACTATTCGGGCAAAAAATGAATACACAAAATAAATCTGATTACAATATACATATCTTAAACTAGATTTGATTCGATTTGATGGTGTATATTTATGCCCTAGCAAGCTATGTGGCAAATAAATTACAAACGCAATCTGGCGAGATCAATGTGGCATAAAAATATAGAATACGGAAAATACGCAAAATAAGCCATGTAGCAATGCAAAATAAATCATAAATCATAGATAATAATAAAGCAACGCAAAATAACGCATAAATCATAAAGCATAAAGCAACGCAATAACAAGCAATAGAGCAACGCAAAATATAACGCAAAACAGATCATAGTACATAAAGCAAAAAAGCAACCAAACTTAAAATCAAATTGATATAAGGCAAAATATAAAAGCAACTCAAACTCAAAATCAAAATAATAAACTAGAGAGAGAGAGAGAGAGAGATATAAGTTTATTTCGTACTCCGAAACATGAGTTTTCTACGAAGCCCGCGCAGCATGAAATACAATGCAAAAGCAATATAAAAGAAACAATAAAAAAAAATAATATAATTAAAATAACAGCAATAGTAGTAATGATAATAATGCTAATGACGATAATAAAGATTTTTTAAGTAGTAGGAACCCACTAATCACAGTTTTAGCCTAGCTAAAACTATCATCAGTGGACCAGATACATTTGACGAGAACGAGACGGTCAAAGTTAATTGAAACATTACGGTGAAACGAGAGCAGTGGTGACACCAACTTTTTTTTTCTTGCGTTTGTTTTTGTCCTTCTGTCAATTTGACACGCCGAGGTAAAGAGAGCGTATGAAATTGTCGAGTGACAGTCACGAGGAGGCGTCATTGTCGTGGGTTAATGAGTTCAGGGCTGGGGGCTGGAGGGGGGGGGGGGGTGGCGAAGTTAGCCGCTTCGTACGCCTTAAGGGGCTGAACCGTGAAAGAGAAAAAAAAGAAAGAGAGAGAGAGATTGCCAAGCCTAAGCGTCGGTGGGCTCGATGGACCGCGTAAGCAAAGTCCATCAAGACTCTTCTCGGGACATACAACGAGTCATGCATTCAATCTCGAACGCGACTAAACGGGAAAAAATAATCATAGCGATAAAACGAGTAATTCACTGAATAATAACGACTCACCTCGGTCCGCTGTTGCAATCTCTTGTTGAGTTCGTAGAGTCGGTAGTCCGGTTGTCCAAAGTACGGAGTATGCCTCCTGGGGACAGGCAACGATCTGTCAGACCACAGACCGATCGGTCGTGTTAAGGTGCTGTGTATTACTGTACGGTATATGATAGGTATATACGTGTGTTTTATAATTGGTGTCCGGTTAACGCGAGGAGCATGCAACCCTTGGTCGTCGAACGCGAGCGCCCCGGACCTTACGGTACGGACGAGTGCCGGACAAGTGCCGGACGAGTGCCGGACGAGTGTTTCACGATAGCGGAGCAAACCTCGATCTTGTTACTCCGCGATCAAGCGACACTCGTCGTTGACCCCCCATCACATCAAGAAGCAACTTTCGGCCGCGGGACGAAATAAACTAAAAAAAAAAAAAAATACGCGTCTATCGTTGCGCATTTGCCTTTCTCCCCCCTCCCTCGCCGTTCTTTCTGTACTTGAACGAGCCAGACGTTCCAACGTCGCCGATTGATTCGCGACGACTCGAGCTCGTTATCGATGATACCGCGGGTCCGAATCGCGTCTAACGCGATTCGGTCTTTCTTTGCGCCACCAACCCCTCCCTCCCTCCCTCCCTTCTGCCCTTCCGCAACGGTGCCACTTGGAAACTCGGTCAAGGTTGCGAATACCGGGGATTCCGGTTAACAGGGTGGTCAACCGGAACGCGACTCTTAGATCTCCGCGAACCCGGTCTCGCCGCGAAGATTCGCAAAGTGCCCTCGCTCGCCGCCGCGAAGGGCTGGCTCAAGAAAGAGGAATTTTCGCTAAGCAACAAAAATTTTTAAAGCGAAAAACATTTTGATGCAAATTCGTTGGTTATACGCGGAAGATACGACGCGCAGTGTCGACACTAGTCGACACTCGTCCCGTTAACGACCAAACGTTGGGAATCGGTATCACCGGTTTTTCCGATCGATTCGGTACGGCTTCCTTTCATGTTCGAGATTGCGAAGAAAACACCGATCTTCGGGACACTTGCGGAAACCGAGGTCATCGATCGTGCAAACTTTCTGAGAACCACTGCGTTCGACACGCTCCGATTGGGTTATAGCGACGAAAGAACCAAGGGTCCATCGGACTACGGTTGGGCGCTGTCGACTTTCATCCCTCCCTTGCACTTTTATTTTCTTCGAGAACGCGCCCGACAGAGGATCCAGCATCTCTCTCGCTTACGTGTTTTCGACACACACATACACACGTGGACGCAAAGCTCTTCTCCGTCCATAAATGGGGATGAGGCGAGGATAGACGCGGAGAGAAGGGAGGAAAGTAGGGTGGAAGGGAGGAAGGAAGGAGGTTTGCCGGTAGCGTACACAGGATGGAAGGGGTGAAAAGGGTGAGCAAGAGGGTGTTATTAGGGGTTGCTCGTAGGATGGTAGTGTGCGATCAATGCCAGTCACCCTTAAAACCTATATACACGTGCGTGTATATATATATACAGGGTGTCCCAGAACTCAACGTCAAGCCGAAACGGTCTTACAGGATTGATTGTAACCATCATGAGAAAAATCAGAAAAAAATGTAGCGTAACCTGGTCTAGGTGTACGCATCCGATAAGAGTACGCATCACCAAAAGCTGTCAAGTTTTTGACGATGCACGGCTAACTTCAGTCGTATTTTGATATAACCTGCAATCAGAAATGCTGGGCGAAAAAAGAATCAAATTCAGACTTCTGCTGAAAATCTTAAATACTTTTACCATTTTGAAAGTATTTTTGAGACAAGAATGCAATTATTTAGTAAAAATGAAAAAAAAAAAAAAACTGTGAAGTTTTTAAAAACAATGCCTGACACATGCACCGAGCGTAATTCTGGTCAATGCCAAGAGATGGCGTTGAATTTTGCTCATACTCGCGCACTCTTATCCAATAGTACTTGTAAGAGTACGCAATTCCAATTTCTGATTATTTTTGTTATTTTGAGTGATATATATATCAATTTTGTTTTCTTTTTTATGTTACTTAATGAAAGATGTTTAAATTGCTAACGTAATAAATGCTTATTTGATTTCCTAAACTTCATATTTATTTTTTTTTAGAATATTTAAGTGCGTACTCCTAGACCAGATTACCCTATCCCATGCAGTTTGAAAATTATAGGCATTTAAGAAAAATCTAGAAATTTGGTCAATCTGTAACCATTTTTCGGTTACTGTGGTTAATTTTTATAATTTTTGTTCATTTAAACTTTGGAAGCGTAAACCTAAATAAAATTTCTATAGCCACAGTCAAAAATAATGAAAATTGCCTCAAGTTTTCTAGAATTACGACTATTTGTTGAACTAAAAATTTATTTTTCACTGTGGTGATCGACGGACGTTCAAGGGGAAAATTGCCCCCAATTACGAACCATCGTTACGAATATTTCGAATACTTTGATGACGGATCGTTGAAAATTCATGGAACAACGGTGGCGCGTGGAATTAATTGGTTTAAACGTACCGGAGAAGAGTCAGCTTTGGAATTGCACGGTGCGCTACGTAATTGTTTATTATATAATAAAACAAAGGGGAGGAAGTTGGTGACCCGGTTATCACGCAGCAAATACGAAATGACTAAGGATCGTTGAAAAAACGGTTATTCCGGAGATTATAAGGAATATAGGTACCTACGGAGAAGGGTGAGCGAAGAACTCTCGAAGACGAGCCAAGTGGAACACGCGAGAGGAATCGGGTGTCCTCGTCGCGTTGCTGCCAACTTTACACGCGCGCTCATCAACGACGCAAAGCTCAAAATCCAAAACTACGATTTGCACGAGGGTGAATTTTTCGAAATTTCCCAAACAAACCCAAACAAACTACCCGATTTATCCGCATATCGACGTAACGCGATCGGTACACGGCCAACGTAAATTCGTCGTATTTCGTGTATCCATCGATACTTGCACAAGCGTCTCATCGCTCTCCCACATTCCCACTTTCGAAGTTACGACCAAACCAAACTCCATTGTCTCTCCCACGTGGGAAACCTTAAGGTAGTCTTCTCGATCCAGACTAGTCATGTAAAGTACCTGAACCATGTAAAGCCCACCTTATTTGTTTCTAAGTACAAAAACAAACTGTTAATGTTGAAATAAAAGAAAAATGTTTATTTCATCATTTATTCAATAATCAACGTATTAATAATAATTTTGGTTCAGAAAATTAGACATTTTGGTGAGAGTTTATTACAATTCATTAAGTAATTAATTATTACTTTATTACTTTAATTCTATCATTTTACATTTATATTAAAATTATTATTTATTAATTAAGTAATTAATAATCATTTTACTGACTCAAGTATTATTTGTTGCCTTATTAGACAACAAATAAATTAATTAATAAATAAAGTAATTAATTATTACTTTATTACTTTAATTTTATTATTTTACATTTACATTAAAATGATTATTAATTAATTAATTAATCATCATTTTACTGACTCTAGTACTATTTGTCGTCTTATTAGATTTACATGTGGCAACGTTGCATTTTTTTTCGTCTGCATGTTTATATTTAAATCGATATAAATTACAAAATTGTTCGACGATCATATTTTTTTACTAGTCCGATTTTTACGTGTTTAATAAATCTTCATCTAATGTTTGGTAAGAATCTTAGAGATTTTCTGTTGGATATATCCTTTTAAAGTTTCAAGAACCAAAATTGCCTTGAGAAGTTCCAATTAGCAAATATTAATTACTCGGGACTTAGGTCGATAAGTGACATTGAAATATATCAAAATAAATGAATATACAAAAAATTTGAACTATTTAAAGAAATCATGTAATTCTTATGGATCGACCCACCTCGAATTTGGCTCGACCCCTCGAGGCAAAAAAAATGAAAAATACATAATCCTGAGGGATGGAACGCGGTCGTTGACGGGAATCGCGATCAAGGTAGGGTACCCTGTCCACCCCTTGATATCCACCGTGCATAACGCTCTGTATCGGCGCATCTCCGCTGTGGCCGTCGACCACTCTCGAAATAGGCCCCAGACTCAAATAGATTTTTACGGCTAATCGGAACAACCCGAGGCGCGCTTCGAGGAACCAAGACGAGTATAGAAATCTATAAACATTTTTCGCAATCTTAGTCGTCCTAAATTTTACTCTCCGTACGAAATCGAAATCTGGTAGCATCCGGCGTCTACCGATTGTTTGAAACTTTGCGTGGGTCGTTCTTCTTTTTATGGACTTGAAGTTCGCATCGTTGCGACGCAACGAAATTTATTTTCTCATTTTTTTATTTCCTTAAATCTATTATTTGGCGACATAGTTTTTTTTCTATTTGAATTCTATGTTATCACAATGAAGATTTGTATAATCATTGAGGTATTTCAATTACGATTATATTGAAAAATAAATAGAGAGATTAAAAAAAAAAAATGATTTTCGTTGCCTCGAAACGTTGCGAACTTCAACCTCATTTCTTTTTAACCTACAATAAAACAACGTTTTTCTGTTTTTTTTTTTTATTTTTGAACTACACATAATTGTGACTTCTGTGGGATTAAAAAAAAAGTTGCTTCTGTGTGTTCATTAGGACTAATTAAAGTTTCCTTTCCGGCTGATAAAAATTCTTTTTTTTAACGTCGGTTTTTTTAAAAAATAGTGTGACATAGTGGCCTTTTTCTGTGGAGACCACATTTCGGTTTACGACTCTGTCACGGAATTCTACGAAAAACAAACGTATAAAATATTCTGGTTAGAGAAAATGAAAAATTACATAATATTAATAGATAAGAAAATATGGACGTTTATTCGAAACGAATTAAAAAACCGTAAATATCAATACTCCAAAGATGCAATAATGAGACGAAGGACAGACTATTGTAGGTTAAAAAGAAGAACGCGCCGGGTATTTTTAGTAGTCCATTGAGACAACACGATGTGCAAGTATTAAAGACCACCATAAGTGGAATTCCATTCGATGAGCGGTGAAAAAGACTGTTTCCGGTGCAGCGTCTTCTTGCCAAGTACACGGCTACGTGGGAACAGATGTAAACGAAAAAAAAAAAAAAAAAAAAAAACAAAAAAAAAGTTGGATCTCGATGCGTCTATTTTAGGTTCGAATCGAGGGGTGGGAGCCAATGACACGGATGAGGTGTACACCGCGGGCATACACGATTCGCGGGACTCTCTTTCGAACACGCGTGCCGCGCGATCAACCGGAGTTACAATCGTGACCTTGAGAGCAACGGGTTCCCGCTCGCGAGCCAGGAAATAACGAGAGTCAAGTACCCAAGCGTTTCGTCTCGAGCGAGGAGACTATGGGACAGGACACGATCGTTTCACGATTAACCCGAGCCCAGTATCGGCTGGTTTCGATGCGGTTGAAATTCGCAACGTTGCGACGCAACGAAAATCATTATTTTTTTGATTTTTCTATTTCTTTTAAACTGTAATCGTAATTGAAATACCTTAATAATTATACAAATCTTTATTGTGAAAATCTAGAATTTAAATCTGAATAAAAAAAATCTTTCGCCAAATAATATAGATCTAAGAAAATTAAAAAATGAGGAAAGAAATCTCTCGTTGCGTCACAACGATGCGAACTTCAAGTTCATTGGTTTCGATACTTCAGCTTTGGACTCTACGTTCGCTGGTATCCTCGTTTTCAGAATCTACTCTTGGCAAATTTTCGCGTTTTTTTTTTTCAATTAGCGTTACGAAATTTTGAATTTCGAAGGAAAAGAGTGATCATTCGGTCACAGAGGAGGAAAATACCGAAATCTTTTCGCATCTCGGCAGAATGAGGAATGTCCGTTTACTGATTAATTCATCCCTCAGCTCTCTGAGTCAAAGATAACGAACCCAAACAAACCCAAACAAATCCAAGAGCGGTGAGTTAGAAATTGGGTGGCCCGGTGACCCCTGGTGACACCTACGCAACACCCGCGTCGTCGCGTATACGTTTCGACGGGAAGAAGAAGATACAGGCGTCGGGAATCCCCTCATCTGCTCGAGTTTGCTCGGAGCGTTAGAAAATCATGCTCCGCTCTCGCAAACCGCGCGTTTTACACAAACTCGAATCGATGTTTACGTGCCACACACGACGCCGCCGTAACCGCTCGTGTATAATGATAAGAGAGACACAGGTGCAAAGAGACGAGAGAGAGAGAGGGAGAGAGAGAGAGAGAGAGAGAGAGAGAGAGAGAGAGAGAGAGGAGGCGAAACGACGAAGACCCGAGTAGTGGAGAGCAGAGATATGGTAAGCGCACGTACGCGAAGAGGCGCGTGCGCGGATAACACAAAAACTTGGATGGCGCGCGTCGCGCGAGCTTCACGTGTCGTGCGACTTAAAAACTTTATCTTTCCGAGTTTGATCCGCCGCGTATAAACGTGTGCACACCCAAGTCTATATCTATATAAACACGGTTGTGCATATATATATAGGGTGACCGGAAAGTCGACCTATTAGCTTCAAAGGGTTTATAGTAGAGGTCATTTGCAACAAAAAATGTCCCGTCAACTAGGGCTCGAAAATTGATGGTTATTGAGATATTGATGTTTTTGTTTTCTGAAGAATTTCCATTCTGCCTAAAGTAAAAAATTATGAAAAAAAAATACGCTATTATAAGCAACGATTTGATACTTTTCTGAGAGACCAAGAGTTAGCGATTATTTCAAAAGAAATTTTGCATCTAAATTTTACGTAATCTGAAAATTAAAAAGTCAATTTTTGACCCCCAGTTGATAGGACATTTTTTTTGTTGCAAATGACCTCTACTGTAACTCCTTTGAAGGTATTGGTCGAATTTCCGGTCACCCTGTATATTGAAGTTTTTAACCGAATTCCGAGTCGATTTTACTAGCCGAAGAAGCGAGCAATTTGCCACATGGATTTTTCATAAAAATAAATCATCTCTTTCTCGTGTTCGGGTGAATCGTTAAACGCGCTTCCATCTCGACGCAAATACCTCGTCGGCGCTCCGTCAACACCGAGCCGAACAAACTATTAATAGAGATTTTTTTCTTTTCTTTTCGAATCTCGAATAGAACGGCTTATCGCGGGAGATACGCCCGCGCTGGAAAATACACGTTGTCATCGTCGCTGTAGTTTGCGGTCAGTAAACGTTTATTGTCGTTATTAACTCTATTTGATCGACGCCGTCAACGGCGTTTTGTCCCAGAGACGTAACCTTGCGTAACGTCGATACCGCGTGTACCGTGGAGACAATGATTTTATTTTTCTTTCCTCCTTTCGCAGAAGTTTAGGATCGTTACGCGTCACTTTTTTTAAAGCTATTCTTCGTTTTCGTCAAGGTTATTTTTAACTTTGTGTTGACGTTTGAAAATTTTTTAAACTATCGGATGATAAAAATTTTTGCGGAGAAAAAGGAAACGAGTATTCGTGTTCGAGACATGAATTTTGAAAAAGTTTCCGAAAATTTGACAAATTTTCCGAACCCAAACCCAAAGAAACCCAAACAAACTCGTGAAACTGAATAAAAGGTATCTCGATTGTATCGAGTAACGAGGCGTAAATTCCAACGTCATTGACAGCCATTTCTAACCCAAACAAACCCAAACAAACTCCAGCGTCATTGACAGCCATTTCTAACCCAAACAAACCCAAACAAACTCTACCGTTATCGACAGCCATTTCTGAATTTTTCGTACGTAACGTACGCGATTTCTGGGAAAAAAACGAAAAAACGCGCGGGAAAAACGTTCGCGAGAGTTCCTACCTATATAATGGAACGATTCGAACGGCGAAAGAACACGAGTTTCGCGATCGATGCACGCGACGTCGATACACTATCGAATTATAAATGAGTTACAAGCGGGCGGCCGGGGAGGGGGGGAGGGGGGAGGCGCCATAGCACTCCTGTCCCGGAAGCATCGTTGTTATCGCCGTTCTCGTTGTTCTCGTCGTTGTCGTTGTTGAGGTTTTACAGCTGGTACTGTCGGCACTGTAGCGGTTGGCGAGTGTGTTTTCGCGTCTCGTTCGTGGACTCGACGCGGGTCGCGCGATCGCTCGTTACCATTATGTAACGACGCAACGAGGTCGTGCGACGCGTGCGATTCGCAGACGACTCGACACGCGCGCGTTTTCTGTAAGCGCGCGCGCGCGCGCGCGCGAGCGTTCGAGCGGAAAGGTCACTCGGAAACGCGTATCGTTGACCGTTCGGTCGTTCTTGGAACGAATTGGTTCGGCGCGTGTCTCAAACGAAAATCAAGGGATCGTATCACAGTGTGAAATTTTTCAAAAAATCTTTTTTTTTGCATTATCGTAGAGTATGAAATTTTTAAGAAAATCGTTTTTTTTTTTTGCATTATCGTATAATATGAA
>JAPYZJ010001849.1:0-41716 GCA_030522765.1 Ophioninae sp. B BG-2022a
TCGATTTTTGCCAATTTTTCCATACATACCCCTTTGCCTCTTTTTTTGCGATTTTTCAAGTGGACTTTCCGGGGAAACTATACGAGGTATCGATACGAAACCAACGCCATTATTTCAGTCAGGCAAAAACCTTTTCCAAACACACCCAATAAATGTCCATAGCATATATGAAGCTCACCCTACGACCTTTTGAAATATCGTGATTTTAGAGATTTCGGAAAAGTGGCCGGAGAAGTCGAAAATTTTTTTTTCCGTTTTAACCCTTGTAAACGGGTCTATTAAATCGGAAATTTTCTGCTGATTACGAATATACCCGAATTTTTCCCGAAAGTACAAAATTAGACTGGGGAAATGCAAAAAACGTTTCTACAATATATTTTTTGACATTTTTCTCTAGAAATGGAGAGTTCAAGGCAAATAAAATGGTGGATTCGTTAGAAAATTCGTTAGATACCCGCGTGTATCAATCGACTAAGAATTTCACCCCCAACGCCTGATTTCATGAATGACATTCCGTCGTGGGACACCCTGTATATTATAATACCTACAAGAGGAAGCAGGACGACATTGTCATTCCAATATTTATGCAAATAAATTATTTTTTACAAATAAGTTGTAATTTCGATTTATTGTTAATAAATGAACGTACAAAGTAATAAAATAAGCGATTGGAGTGCGCGATACATTTTTTGTATACATTGAATTATACAAAAACGAATGCATGAATGAAGAGCTGAATAAGAATTCGGATAATTCAAAAGTCGCGCGCATGCCGTCGAGTGACGTCACGCGCCAGTCGACTTGGTCGCACATGAGCGTGTTCAGCGATCTTACCCGCGATCTCGCTGCTGCGCGTAAACCTATAATTACTGGTTGTGCATCAGGCGATCGTGCCGGTATCAACCTTCGTCCTCAGTACATTTTTCGCAATGTCTAATACAATCGCGTTTAACCGAGTGTCACGGTTGTTTCAACCGTTAAAATTCATACCGAAAGACGCAACATTGAAACCCGACAGTACCGCGAAAAGTTACAAAGTAAGTAAAAGCTGATAAACTTGGTAAAATTTGTTTGGAGTATCACATGTTGAAGACGTTGAACACATGTTCGATAAAACGTAATTGATATTTGCAGCTGATGCTTGACATGGGAATAATTAAGCAAGCTAATACAGGAATGTACACTTTATTGCCACTGGGCCTGAGAGTACTTCAAAAACTCATTAACATTGTAGATAAGGAAATGAACAAACTCGGCGCACAGAAATTGCTGCTGCCCAATTTGACCAGTGCATCGCTGTGGGAAAAGACTAAAAGGCTTCAGAACGGAGGCAGCGAAATCTTCATTGTTCGGGACAGAAATAAAAATGAATTTGTTCTGGGTCCGGTAAGAAACACCATCCGCGATGTAAAACTCCTGTAGTTTATCATTTTTCAACTATTCTTTAAAGATCTAGCACATTGATAAAAAAAAACAACCGAAATAAGATTGATAAGAAAATTCGATTTCATGTTGGTTAACATATCATTAGATTTCGAATCGTATGTAGGGCTGCCATTCCATAAACTGTGGGCACCGGACAAAAACTCCTAAAACCCTGGACATTTAGGTAAAAAAATATTTTTACCCCGAACAAGCGTGAAAATAAAAATAAAACACTTTTTTCTTCTTTGGACGCTTTTTCGGATCCTCCGCGGACATCCCCGGATCCATACCGAAACTAGAACAAATCCGGGGAAATCCGGACGGATGGCAGCCCTAATCGTATGCCATGTTTTTACTTAACGTTGATTAGAAATGATTGATTTAATAAAATTAGATAGAACGGACATACCTGATATCTTTAAAAAGCGTTTATTTTCCCCAGACTTACGAAGAGGCGGTAACCGACTTGGTAGCCAGTCTGGGAGCAATATCGCAAAAAAAGTTGCCTCTCTTGCTCTATCAAATATCCAGTAAATGGCGGGACGAGATGAAACCAAGGCTCGGCTTGTTCAGAGGTAGAGAATTCATCATGAAGGATCTCTACAGCTTCGACTCGTCTTTGGCAAACGCTAAGAATACTTACGAAGCAGTGCGCGAAGCGTACGAGAATATATTCAGGCGTGTCGGTATAAAATACTTGATAGGTAAGATAACGTAACATATCGGATACAGCCAGAGAAAAATAACATGCGTAAACTTGCAAAATTGAAATTCACAGCTGTTGGCGATACGGGAATTATGGGTGGAACTCTGTCCCACGAGTATCATTATTTGTCAGATATCGGAGAGGATACTGTACTTTCTTGCCACTCGTGCGGATTTTACATGAACTCGACCGTGTCCACCGATCACACGTGCCCTTCGTGTAAGATCGCATTGCAGCAGCACAAAGCCGTAGAGGTAAAAATCATTTTGCTTTCGCTGATTCGTAAAAAATGAGATCGCGATTTATATTTTTTCGTCTTTGAAATTCCAATACATTCCTTTCTCCCTTTTTATTTTTTCAAATCGTTACTACAATTCGAAATTTTTTCAAAAGCCTGATAAAACTCCAACACTTTGATATTTACTAAAAAAAAATTGCATCCGTTTTCTGATGCACATACGCAAATGAGTATTACAAAATCTTGATCTATTGAAGTGCGATTCTTATTTGAAAATATGAAATTTGAGGTCGGCCACACGTTCCTTCTTGGCACGAGATACTCCGAGCCACTTCAAGCCATGTGCACCGTCGATGGAAAACCGAAACCCATGCAAATGGGTTGTTACGGTCTTGGGCTGACGAGACTCTTAGCGACCGCGGTTGAAACACTATCGACGGATGAGGAACTCAGGTGGCCAAAACAAATCGCACCTTACACAGTCTGCATCATACCACCGAAGGTACGCGATCGCTTGGATGGACTAGAAAAGATCTAGAAAAAGCGACGATTATTCAAACCAAAAAATGTCGTTTTACCCTGAAGATCCATTTTCAAGATAATTTCTTTAGAATTAAAGATAGAGAACGGATTAAATCGAATTTCACGGTTATTTACTTATTATTATTATTATATACTTTTCGAAGCATTTCGTTCGAAATTTGTTTGGGTTTGTTTGGGTTTAAGAAATAAACAAGCGTTCGACCATCCAAGTAATTAAAACTAGAAATTTAACAGTTTTATTTATGAATTTTAGAAAGGCAGTCATCAGGACGTTGCCGCACACAATACGGAAAAGATTTACCAATTTTTGGACGCCATGAAAATCGACGCGATAATCGACGACAGAACTGATATGACGATTGGCAAACGAATGTTTGAGGCGAGGCGGACGGGTTATCCGTTCGTAGTTGTAATCGGTCGGGAAGCAATCGAGTCGACTCCACGATTCGAGATGCACGACGTTAACGATTCCGAGCAGCTCTTATGCACGCTCGAACAATTGCAGGATTTTTTCGAGAGCAACCAGAGCGTGCAGGAATCAAAGCAAGAAGCTATACTCGGCTGATCCGGAAATGAAACGAATCGATTACGATTATTTGAAAAAATTATTTAATCGGTTGGGTATTTGTTCTTTTTGTTGCTTTAAAGAATACTTTCGCGCAATGTCATCCGCGCGAAATTGTACATATACGTGTAAACAATTATTAACGTTTCTTATTTATCCAATTGCACTTTGACCCTGTGATAAGCGTTGCAGAGAAATCCACGGAGGTTCCAGATGTTTTTGAAAGTTTCGGGCTGCACGTTGTACGAGGAATCGACCGCTTTTGCCCAAATCTCAACTTCTTCGGAATTTTTGTTGACTGGAATGTCCGCGCTCCATATCGTCCAACCCCAATGACGACCTTCCTTCGCTGACTGATCCTGCGATACCAAGTCGGCCACGTGCCACGTTTCGCCACCGTCAGTCGTTAAGTCGACGCGAATTATTTTGTTTCCGCCACCTGACCATGCGTAACCTGGATAAAATACGAGAAATTCACAATTCAAACAAAACTCAAGTAACAACGAAAGTGGGAAAATGGTCGTTTGCTTAATTGTTAAATATTTCGGAAATTTCATTTTGGACATTTTTGGCTCGAAAAAGATTGTGATTTATCGTACCTTTAACGAAGATTTTCCCGTTCTTCACTTTGACGCGTTGTCCAGTCGATGGTGTACAAATCGCCGATACAACTGGCATTTCTTGTATGGCGGGTGCCTTCGAGAAATCAACGTTGTTCCAATCGGTACTGGGTGAAAAACCCTTGTAATCGCCCCGTTGAAATTGCGACGCGCTTTCCTCCTTTGAAATAATTATTTTACTGAGCCACTTGACGTTTCTCGCACCAACGACCCCAGGTACTATGACGCGAATCGGATATCCGTGATCCCTTGGTATTGGCTGGCCGTTCATTTCGTACGCCAGAATCACGTCGGCTCTTGGATCCAACGCTTTGTTTATCGGCACGCTCGCACCGTACGGCACCCCGGCTGGATCCATATCCAAACCTTCGAACTAAAATCGTCATTCTTGATCAAATTTTCTACATTGCTTCGGTGGAGATCAAAAAATCCTTGACTTTTTTTACGAGCACCTGTACGTGGTTCCAATCGTCCTCGTTGATATTCAAGTCTTGAAGAACGTCACAGAGTCGAGCACCGGTCCAGGATGCGTTGCCAACAGCACCGACACCCCAACTGAGACCTCTCAATGGTTTTGCCTCGTGCATTTCCGAGCGTCGATTTCCACCGCACATTATCGCCGATGTAATCGTGTACTTAGGATATCGTTTTATCGCCTCGAAATCGAGAATCTTTTTCGTATCGTCCTCAATCGCTATTTCCAACTCGTAGCTGTCTATGTCGACCGTCGGTACCGGCAAATGATTCCTAACGTAGAAAAGGTCTCTGAAAAACAAAAAAATACAAATCACGTACATCGTTGCAATCAATCGTAATCGCGTCTCTTGAATTTGCGATTATTGATGTGTGAGATATTTTCGCAAATTATTGGTGAAACCAAATGTAAATCAAATCGATCAAGATCACGAACTGTACATTTCATTTCTGTGAAATACTACAAAAAAATCGCCTAATTTTTGTTCATCAAAACTATCTTGATCAAAGTGAGTTTTTTTTAGTGAGACGATCTGTTCGACAAGAGCGTATGCGGTCAAATTGAAAAACTATTTTTATTAGTAGATTTATGCACGAAGCTTCTCGCTGGAATCACTTCGCTAAGTACCCTTTTAAATCTACCATCTGACGGATTCCAGAAAAAAACGTTACCGATCACGCTTTTGTGGAACTGAACGGACCCTTACTCTTCTCGTGCCAAAGAAGCTTCACCTTTGCTGCGCGACACGATACTTGCGACTCACGTTGGCGTATGAAAGCTCTCAACGAGCATCTCCGGAGGTGGCTCCGCACAAAAGGGTTTCGGACCATTAATTTTAAGAGCCCGATGCCTCTTGGGCTCGTTATCGTACGGATCATCCGAATAATTATACGCGCTTTCGTTTTCTTCTAAATTTCCAATTCTCATGGTTTCCAAGAGCGCGTGTATTTCAGGGGCATTGTGATTGGCGAATATTTGCCAGAACGGCTCGATGGAACTGCCCGCGGCCATCATAATTTTACTCGAGCCGCCTGGATGTTGACCAGCAAATTTCGTTATGTCGTAAACTCCTCTCTTGTACGTTATCCAAATACCGCTCTCTTCGTTATCGTGCTTTCCAACTTCTTCCGCTGTGTAGGTTTTCAAATTTTCTTTGAATTCGCCAGTGGTCTGTACTTTGTTCGCGCGCAATGCGTACACCTTTTGGTCCCTGGATTTACTGAAATAAAGGTAACTAGCCCCAAATGTCGAAACAGCCAGCGCCGTGCTGGCTGCGTAAGTCCCGTAGGGATGCTTCCGATGATTCTTGTCATGGCTATCTCTTCTGTCCGAGGAGTAATCGTTCTCTTGTATGCAGTTGGAACTACACCTGATCACTCTGCTCAATATTCTCTGAGCCCTTAAAACAAAAAGAACATACCGGTATAGATCTTTTGAACAGGGTCGATTCTCGTCACCAGCGAATCATGCCGCCATGTATGGAATGTAATATCAAAAGAAAGTAACGATTTGTTAACGAGTTTCGATGAAAATTGAAAAAATTGTTTGGGTTAGTTTGGGTTTGTTTCAGTTTTTCTTCATGAAATTCGTTAATTAGAATTTTTTAAATTTAAAAATTATTTTTATAAACTCGCATCTTCGTAATAATTCCGAACTATATTTACAATTTATTTTGAAGAATGAAAATTTTCAAAATCTTAAAAAAGACTTTTTGTAAAAATAGTGATACTTCAATTTTTCAAAATTGTACCCAGCGGTTTTCGAAGCTTGGAAAAAATGTTGCGTGCGCACAGTAGTGAAAAGTAAGAAATTTTCATACCTCACGTCAAGCCGATTTTTTTTGTTTAAAAAATGTAGGGTCCTCGATCTGCTCAGCATATTGATAGAATTATAAATAGCGCGAAGAGATTTCGAAATGAAAAATGACGCTGCTTAATGATGCGTAATCAGCGCTTCCGCACTTGTTTACTCGACGGGTTCGAATAGCAGCGCATAATCACAAGACTTGTTCGAAACATACGGTGCGAACAGGAGGACAACAACCGGTCGACTACCACATCTCGTTTTCACCAACAGCTCGGGACATCGTGTTTCTAATTTGGCGTTGTACGCAGCTCGTTAGTTTTTGGATTGTATGTATTCACTGAGAACATAATCTATAATTTCTTGTAATATGTGTGTGTATGTGCGTACGCGTATTTACAGTATCAAAACTCAAATCTGTACTCAGGGGGGTCGACACGCCGCACTACTCCCGTGTGTTAAAATAAATCCCCTTTCGTCCGTATTTTTTAATTCTCACGCTGATCTGTACGTGGCGCTAGTCATTCTGTGATTGGGCAAAGTATGTTTCCATAAGACATCTAGTGCCGCGATTGGCAGAGTGAGACACTAGAAACATTGGACATTTCGCGTAGCGAAAATACCGAATTGTGTCATCCCCCTGACCGACCATACCCAAACGAGGCGCAACTGGCGCGCCTGTCATTACCATCGTGTTTGTAACGTTATCACGTCAACACGCACTTTCTTCCAATTTTTCTAAATATTCATCTACTGACTCAGATTCCAAGTGAAATCGACAGAGGTCAAACAACAGTTGTATCTGGATCGTCCGAAAGCTCGAATTTTTTATTCCATATTTTTAGGTGCGTATAATCAGATATCCGTATTTTCGGCATTTGTACGATCTCAATAATCAACCCGAACCTCACTTTTTTTCGTTACACTCAGTTGGACAATTAAAACTTGTGTACACAATGACATGTCAATTTGACTTTTCTACTAATTTCCATTTTGCGGTGACAACTCGCGGTGATCGTCCTTCGTTCGATCTAACCGGAAAACTGTTGGTTCGAACGGCTAATTACGGACGGTATATTGTGCAATAATGAGCAAACAACTTAATTGCTACGACCGATCTTTTCACCGCACCGTCTTAAAGATTCACCAGTTTTACAAAATTTCGTACTCTTGAGTTTCACGTGGATCGTACGATCGAAAAATTTCGAAAAGAAGGCTTTTTTTTATTATTTGATAATAATCCCTGATCGTATGGGTGAATCAAGTCACTTTTTGTATTATGAGAAAAAGATAATTTTTCTGATTTGTATTAGACATTTGAAATCTTATCTTAATTATTCTATCCGAATTTTCAGTCCGTCGAGGGATCAAATAACGAAATAATTTTATTACTGATAATAATCTGATCTTAATTTCACCATATCGTACAATTTGAAAGAGAGATCAAAATTTATATGATTATTTTTTATCTGGTTGACTAAATGTAAGTCTTGACGTCCGAGGACCGCAAAATATGAAATTCTGAAGTTTTTTCTTGTCAATCAAGATCTAGGTATCTGATCTAGGTAGAAGAAAATATTGACTTCTTAAAAATAAATTAGGAAGTGAGGTATTTGCTGAATAATTTGAAAGTCAAGTTTAATTACGTTTTGTTGTATTTTCACAATGTAAACATTGACGCCCTCTTTTATCAACCTCGCTACCAATTTGTATTTTTTTCAACGATATTTCAACGTCTGAAAAAGAAAAATTGAATTTCAGATTTAAGAGATGAGAGAAAGCAGTCTCCAGTAACATTATGACAATGGCTATGCGTAAGCGGAGCGGTTCCGGCTCCAAGCGCCAGCACAAGGGGAAACTCGTTCCCATATACGAGAGCTTCTTCAAAGGCGAGGATCTCACATTGGCACATCCAAATTTTTGGAACGAATTGTTCCTCATTAAGCCTATGGTGAGTTATGAAGCTGATGGGTAAGCAGACTTTCAATGATTCGCAAGCAATAATGAAGAATTTTATGACAAAAGCTCGGAAAAAAACTCAAAAATCTTTGCATTTTTATTATCTCTAACACTTTTTTCTTCTCATTTATTACGAAAACGCTATTTCGCAAAATCCTTTTTTCATCAATCGTCAACATTTCCATTTTTTACTTTTCTTCCTTTTTTGATCCTTTACGGTTATTCGTTGATCCACCATCCTTTTTGCGTCGCAACGTTTCAGCTTGAACATTTTTGTTCGTAGTCTTCCATGTGTTTTCGCGTTTTTCTGTTGATGGGTCATTCTTGGAAGCCGATTTGCTCCCAACTGTTTTGCTCTTACTGGAAACTTTCTCTTCGTATTCAGCTTCAGTTTTCAGTCTGCCCGGCATGAATTTGTTCATAAAGTTGAACCACGTTTCGCTCGTTTGAATTCGATACTTCAGGCATTGCAATTGAAACCAAGCTACTCGGCCGTAATATTTTGTCATTTCCCACGACGGTAGAGACTGCGAGTCAGAGAATTAAAAATTTCGAAATTTAGTATAAACTGATAGAAATAAAATAGTTAGCCCACTTTATATAAATAAATTTCCAAATAACTTTATCTTTCAACGAGTCAAAAGAATAAATATCTGTCCCGCGCGAAAAATGAAAAACTCTTTTTTTCATTGAAGACTCATTAGCTTACAAAATACAATTTTATACGAACTGTACCTGTACGAGTTTGGATAGAAATTTTTCAACAGCCATGGTGCAGCTTTTGACGAGTTTTTAGTACTGCATTTTTTTCCCAACCAGATTTCGCCGAGAGGTCGGCAAATATCAGCCGGCATAAAGAACACAGCTTTACTTTCAATTTTTCAATTAATCCACATTCGGAAAACAAAAAAAAACGTCAACTGTCAAAATGTTGACGTCTTGTGGAAAACGCAAACGTTAAAATCGAAAAAAATGAAATCTGATAGGCCGATTGTCGATTAGTTCATTTTCACTGATTTAGATTCGTTTTATAGGTTCCGCACATCGAAAATGAAATACTGCGAATGAGCACCGAGCAGCTGAATGCGAGTAGAGAAAATTTAAATTCTCTCGTGTGTCACTGTGTCGATACCCTCGTCGACGAGCATCCCTTTCGGGTTGTTTACGCTCTCCAAACATTGGCCGCTGTTGTACAATCGATGTACAAAAAATCTAGCCAGCCTGATTGCACTTTCAATCTAGTTGATATTCTAGTCGGTTTTGAATCGGTCGAACAACGAATGACAACGTTGATGCAACACTGCAACACTTTTCTCACAGGTATGAACCTCAAATTGGAATTGATTTTTTTTTCGATTCATTAAAATTACAGCAAACTGGATTATAGTGCATTCGATAAATTTTAAGGGGGCGTAACGTCTTAGTGGCTTATAAAAAAAAAAAAAGATGAATTTCAAGAATTATTAATACAAAAACTAATTGTCCGATTTCGTTGAAGTTTATTTAAATCAAAATACGTTTTGAGTTATTTATATTTTCCAAATTTCTTTTTCGGACGTGCCCCCTTAAATTATCCGAAATATCAGGCGAATCCCTTTTCATTCGAAATTCTTGATGAATTCTTTTCACAGCTCTATGACAATTAAAACTGCACAGTGAAATAACGATGATAAAAATGAAGCTTTTTGTTCCAGGCGAATATCCAGACAGCCTGAAGGCCATGTGCTTGAAACTGCTATTAATTATAGTAACTGGTACGGATAATGTTAGTCAGAACTCGTTATTAGAATACGTGATGATCAACGGCGTGTTCGAATCGCTCGTCCAGGTCAGTACGATCGCGTACGATTTTATTTCATTGGGTGAATTAAATACGAAAAGATCAAAACTGGATTGGTCCAGTCCAAGGCTCCATTGTTGTCATGAGATAACTCACTATTTCTTCAATTCAGTTATTAAGGGATACCGCAGCGCGCAATCGTCACGGCCACGACGCGGTTTTACTCTTGACACTTTTAGTCAACTATCGAAAGCACGAAAGCGCCAATCCGTATATCGTTAAGTTGTCGATTCTAGACGACGAGCTCGCACTGAACGGATACGGGCAAGTTATATCGAGCTCTTTGACTGAGTTCTGCAGGCTCTTCGTTCAGCAAAAAGCAGGTATCTCTTCAGAAACGATAATCGTATAGCTAATTATCTTGAAATTGAATTGATAACGTTGTTCGTATAAAGAGAGGTACAATTTCAATTCAAAACCGAAGCTATATATGAACGTTTAATTACTTCAATCAATTCTTTCGAAATCTGAAGCTATATGAATAAATGACGTTGAGGAACATTCTTGTAATTTTTGTGATTTTTGTAACTGTGACAAAAAAATGTTACGTCTCTTATATGGAAATAATATTTTTATATCATAGTTGGTGTAGTAAAAAGAAATCCATGATGTTTCCAATAGACGATTGGTTGACTCCAGAACACAATGGATTTCTTTTTACTACACCTAATATATCCTTTCGTAATTGGACGAAGCCTGATGATTCGTGTTTTTCGCAGAGGTCCAAGCTTCCTGGTTGTCCTCCTTCACGAGCATCGTCGGTATGTTCGTCGGTGAAGAGGAAGCGAACACCCAACAAATACGTGCCAATAACGCGTTGCTTCTCGCTCTCTACGAAGCCACTCATCTCAATAGAAATTTCGTCACTACGCTTGCTTACACTCAGAGCGACACGAGTGCACCCCCATCCCCGAACAATACCCTTGGCCCGAACGCAGTTGCGCCCGGATCGCAGCCACCTGACGCAATGGCGCAGCCTTTCAATCTACTCGCGACGTTCTTGCAATACTGGTAAACCCAAATGCTCAAACGGTACGACGACTGATTCGTGACGTGGCACGGTGAAATTATGAAATCAGCAGTAAATTATTTCAGCTGGGAAACTCGAAACTTTTACTTTGGATAGCCGCTTTTGGGAGCTGAGATTAATGACTAATTAATGGATGGTAAAATTAGAACAGTTTAAAAGTTGGGATAAAAATTACGAGCTTGAAGACTCGAATCAGTAAATCGCTTATAACTTTAACAATGATTCGGTTATCGAGATCAAATTTATATCCAATATCGTGAAGAATTTTAACTTTGAGATCGAAAAGGACTTGTTGAAAAAAAATACTTGTTTTCCTCATTTCTACATTTTTCGGTTAACGCAATTGTCTTGCCTAATTAAGTCTGATTTTCTTTCGATTCTCCGTTGCAGCAGTAACCGTTTTCGGCTTTCAGTTCCATCGTGATGCAGGTCATTCGAACGGAAGCTATATTGAACAATGTTAAGCTATGTTTTCTCATACTGAGCTGCATAGCTGAGGATCAATACGCCAATAGTCTCATGCACGATGCGAATCTTGCATTTAGAGTTCAATTGCACAGAGTACCGATGCATCACAGGAAGCTACAGGACAAAATTGCTCCTACCCAACCTCTCGCGGCAACTTTGCTGGGTGAGCCGTTTGCAAACATGAGAAGGAAAGATCGTGCGATATTGCGTTTCACAGAGCTCAATTAAATTTCGTATAACGTCATTTTGATTTTAACAGCGAAAGTTTGGTCGTTAAAACGACAATTTTTTGGTATCAGAGTCATTGCACTTTCTTTTCTAAACTCCTTAAGGGTAAACTGGAAACAATATCTTTTCCGACTGTTCGGATTTAATGAAAGAGAAATAATGTCGTTTTTTCTTTTAGATCTTCTCGTTGAATTCATGACGTCTCACATGATGAAGAAGTTCCCTCTGGAGCTTTATCACCAATGCGTTGGTGTACTGCACAGGTTACTGTGCTATCAGAAACGATGCCGAGTCAGGCTCGCGTATCAGTGGAAAGACTTGTGGACCGCGCTTATCAACTTACTCAAGTTTCTCACCACTCACGAGAATCATCTCGTAAAAAAAATGAATATTTTTCCGCTGGCTATACAGGTCGTTAATATTCTCAATTTGTTCATCACTTACGGCGATACGTTTCTATCCGCGCCGAGCAGCTACGATGAATTGTTCTACGAGATCATAAGGATGCGCCTCATTTTTACAAACTTGAATGCCATGGGTAAGAAACTTTCTGTTTTTTGCAACTAAAACGAAAAAAAATATTTGCACAATAAAATATAGAATTTTGAATATTCGCTTGGTTATTCATTGACCAAGAAATTCATTGAAAAACGTCATCATTAAGATTTTTGCATCAGTTTCCGGTTTTCGGGTACAGTAATAAATCTAATTGTTTTTTTCGACCATCAGCACTTAGGTACTCGACCAGCGAGTCGTACGAGTACAAGGAACACGCGCTTAAATTGACCAATTGTTTGGTCAATATGCGCGACATAGTCAATCACTTTCCACCAAAGATCGCGGCCTGGCTCGCGAGTGAGAGTCTCTCGACGCCAACCGAGCAGCAGATACTCGCCGTCATAATACAGAATTACGATACTCTTACACTCAAGCTGCAGGACAATTTGGATCAGTATGAGAGGTATTCGGAAAAGCCTAATCATACGTCGTTCTTCGAGGAAATGGTAAGAGCTGTTCAATCCAAAACTTGCTCGTAAAAAAAGAGCTCGACATTGATGTGATTGCAGATTTAAAAATGGAATTTTCAGGTAACGGGGGTCATCATAGACACCCGAGCTTCGATCGATCTAAACGCGCTGGACACCCAAGCCATTCTTCAGGAACTGTCGACTATCTCGTAACACGTTTGTACCTCGTCACAAATGCACGCGTTTCCTTCATCTCCTCGTATAATTCGGCATATCCGATGTACTTGTATAAATGTATACATATATATCACCGTGGATTTTCCTCCGATAGTTTCATTGTTGCGCGTGCTTGAAAAGTTCTCGGAATTCAAGGAATAATAGGTATTAACATTTGCGAACAAAAAAAAAACAAATTTCGACGGCTTGGCGCCCCTTGTTTGCGGGGAAGAAAACACTTGCAGCTGAAGCAACAAGATTACAATATCACGCAAGCTATTCTAGCAATAACGGTTGGAAGATAAGTCCGACAAATAACGGAAAGAAAACATTTATGCATGTGGATAATTGGAGGTGCGTATCAAAAGGACAGCGTGAAAGAAGTGTTGACTGTGACCATTTGCATGAACTGCGAATATAATTTTATATCGAAAACAAGTGAACGCTTGTCATAAAAAGAGCAACAAAAATAAAGTGTGTTTCATTGGTATTGATCGTCGGATGTTAATAACGCGGCTGTATAAGCTTCGGTAAATGCGTTTTCAATGTTCGTTTCTCTGTTCTTGGTGATCGAGAATTCTGATGAGAATTATTTATAAAGTTTCACGTGATTTCGTGAGCTTTCGTTTGGAGAGCATGGCAGGGCCAACTCTGGATTGATTTTCTCTCCGGAGTACTCCACTGATCCAATCGCCCGTATCAACGATTTTATTCAAGTCGACACCGGTGCTCAAACCTTGTCCGTGCAAAAGATACAAGAGATCTTCGGTCGCCACGTTGCCGGAAGCACCTGCGGCGTAAGGGCAACCACCCAATCCTCCGACCGAAGAATCAAACGTTCTCACGTCGTCCTCCAAACTCGCATAGACGTTAGCCAATCCTTGGCCGTAAGTGTTGTGGCAGTGAATAGCTAATCTCTTCATATCCCCTGTAACGTGTTTCATTTCCCGCAGGAGGTTGTGAAACTTGTTAGGTGTACCAACGCCGATGGTGTCACCGAGCGATACCTCGTAACAGCCGAGCTCCAGCAAGTCGGCGCTGACTTTAGCAACAGCTGGTGCTTCGATCTCCCCCTCGTACGGACAACCGACTATGCAAGATACGTAAGCTCTGACCTTGACGCCTCTCTCACCGCAGATCTTCGTTACCGACGAGAATCTCGAAATGCTCTCAGCGATCGAACAATTGATATTCTTGCGAGAAAACGTTTCGGACGCAGCGGCAAAAATCGCCACTTCTTTAACGTCAACCATGAGCGCGCTCTCGAGACCTTTCTGATTCGGAACTAAGACAGGATAATCAACGCCCGGCTTCTTCACGATTCGACGGAAAACTTCTGCGTTGTCGCTCATCTGAGGAATCCATTTGGGCGAAACGAAACTCGTTGCTTCGATCGCTCTCAGTCCACTCTCGGACAGCCTGTCGATCAATTCTATCTTCAATTCCGTCGGCAAGATCTCTTTCTCGTTCTGCAAACCGTCACGGGGCCCGACTTCCACCACTTTGACGAAGTCACTCAAATTTCTTGAATTTTGCCTCGTCGCGCCGAATGCGCGTCTCATACAGGACAGCATCTCTGCAGGGTTTCAAAGCTGCGTGAGCTGAACAACGAAAAGAAAGAGAGAAGTAAATTGACTTTTATGAGATACTTCTTATTCAAAACGATCAAATGTTATTTAATTACGTGAAAGTATCGTTTATCAATCGTTTATAAATAAAAGGAGCGATTTTCCAAGATACATTTTTTAAATCAAATCTCGAACCGGAGATCATCGAAGGGCTTGATAATTTTTGTTCAAATTTGTCTTAAGGTCCCGCAACCTGCACTTTATAGATGCGTCTCTAACCCAACAAACTACACGCACGTGTAACAGCCGTCGATAAGGTAGCGCTCTTCTGAGCAGCCTTACCCAGCGTGCAAGAGCACATATATAGGTTGAAAGGTCGGACATTTCGCATAGAGAAAACCCCGAGTCCACCATCTTGTTATTGGCGCGCCCCCTGACGGATATTGGAACTAAAGAACAGTTGTCGACGGGAATAACAATTCCGAACGAATTCGCTTCCGAATTTTTCCTATGGCTTGTTATTTCTACTTTTCTTGTTCGTTACGGAAAAGAAGAGAATACGTCACTCACCTCGGGGTCGAATAATTAATAAAACGCGAAATGTTTACGGCTTATGACTACCTTTCGGCCTACGACAGGCACAAGAAGCTCATAAACGATTATTTCGAGCTCAGAGGAGGCTCGGCACTGTCTCTCCAACGAGACACGTATGTTTACTCATATACATAGTTTATCATAAGTATGAACACTTGCGCAATTTTACGCGTGTTTTCACTCATATCTCTCGGAGGCGTTTCACTCATTATCGCGACGATTGCTTTTTCGTGTGCGTTCGAGAATACAAGAAGAAATTAATGGATCACATTCCATAAAGACCTTGAGAAACCAGAGTTCACGACTCGTCAAAAACACCTCTTGATGTTTCGAGGTCTCGGGACAAGACGGACTACGATGTTATCAGGGAAAATCACAAATTCCTTTGGGACGATGAGAACGATACGGCCGACACTTGGGCGACTCGCCTCGCCAAAAAATACTATGACAAATTATTCAAGGAATATTGCATCTGTGACTTGGAGTACTACAAATACAATAAGGTTATCCATTAGTATTACGGGAAAACAAAACAAACATTCCAGCGAGAATTATTTCCAACGAAACTTGATAGTAACCGTAATGCTACTCCGGTAGGTTGCCCTAAGATGGAGGACCGAGAAGGAAGTTGTTACAGGAAAGGGCCAGTTTGAGTGTGCAAGCAAAAAATGCCAGAACAAAGAAAGCCTGAGGTCATGGGAAGTGAACTTTGGGTATGAGGAACACGGGGAGAAAAAAAACGCCCTTGTTAAACTTAGTAAGTTAAAATATTTACGCTGATTGTTTAAAACAGCAAATAATTTGTGATCAGAACTTTTCTTAAGAATTCAGTATCGGTAAATCTGGCTTTCCGATTTTTTGCACTGCACAGGACTCTGTCCGGAATGTTCGATCAAGTTAAACTACAGATCACAGAAGAGGGAGATTAAGAGAAACAAACAGCTCAAGCGTTTGGGAAAAACAGAGGATAAGGAGAAGCCGTCGAGTTCCTCGGAAGCAGCGGAGGCGAAGGTCAAAATCGAGCCTGAAAGTGACACGGACACTGCATCAGCAACACCAAAACCACAAGAGAACGAGGCGGAAATCTGGAAAGCTAAACCCAAGGAGGGTACGGAAAAATCTAGGGAGGACGAATTCGAAGAATATTTGGCTGATTTGTTTCTGTAAAAGATTCAAGGACGAGAATAAAACGGTCGCTGCGATGACAATATATTAATTTATTGAAAATAAAATCATTTTCTATACAACTTATTATACGCGAAAATATAGCGATCGCTATGGAGAATAAATAGTACGAGGTAATGCACTTGCCGCATACAACGATTCTTAAAATGGGCAATGAACGTCACGCAATCAAACTTTTTTTTTAAATGGATTACGTTTCGAGTAAACAAAAAGGTACGCGTCCTTTGTTCCCCAAAGGAATGCAAAATACACCTTTTTGTTTTCCTGAAATATAACTCGTCTCGGAAAAATGCTTGGTATTCGTTCAAACTATTTTCTCGCATACATGCCCTCCTCTGATTGACGTATTCCGCTATATTGCGCTGTGCACGGGTAAACGAACATTTGAAACGGAGGAAAACGAGAACGACGGAACTTTTTTCTTTGACGAATTTCTTTCGACAGTTTCGTATACGCAAAAACACTCTTTTCTCATGAAACTTTCATGTAAAAAGTTCTACTCTACTATGCAAAAATTTGTTCACTCGAAATGCTCACTGCTTTTTCCGTTATGTATATTATAATCTTACTGGAGATTTATTTTTGTAAAGAATGCAAGTTTCAGATGTAAAAGGTCACTTATGATGAAATTATAAAAAAAATGAAGAGAGAGCGACCGTTGAGTAGCCGTATTATTTTCATTTCATAGAAACTGACGAATCGATTTTTTCTTCTAAAGGAGAACATTTCTT
Source organism: Ophioninae sp. B BG-2022a (assembly GCA_030522765.1). Classification (NCBI taxonomy): domain Eukaryota; kingdom Metazoa; phylum Arthropoda; class Insecta; order Hymenoptera; family Ichneumonidae; species Ophioninae sp. B BG-2022a. The sequence continues at coordinate 17,163 of JAPYZJ010001849.1, forward strand.
TCGACACCCTGATGAGTATCTATGCATACGTGTATGTACGTATATACATACATAAAAAGGCTGATCGATACGAGTTGAATCGGCAATTAAATTTATATTAAAAACTCTCGTATTATTATTTTTTGCTTTGAAACAGTCGAACGAAAAAGAGTTTCCTCGGTCCGGCTTGAAAGGGTACGATCGACGCGAAAAGATCGTTTTGCCAATTATCAAGAAGTTGATAATGAGAACGCACGAATGAGAAACGTTGATCTTCATATGAAAAAGTGTAATCGATAGCCGAGGAATCAGATGAACGGAATAATTGGATATTTTAGTTACAATCGCCAGAAAAAAAAACATACTCGAGCGCAATCTCAACGTCGTTTTATCAGTTGTTTTTTCGGCTTGAAGAAACTTGAACGTTTTATCATTAAGTAATTGAGTAATATTATCGCGCGACTTGTACGCGTACGTAAGAGTCAACGTGTGCCTTTTCCTTTTTGTTTCTTTTTTCGCATAGAGTATATTCATTTTCTATCTACGTATTTATGAAACTATGTACGATTTTGTTGAACGAATAACGTTAAAAGTTCGGAATTTCAACAATATGGATGTATCGTGTTGCGTCCAATTACGATCGTTTTTTTCTTGCGACAATTTTCTCCTTCGGACACTTAATCCCAAAAGCGCTCGAGGAACGTTGCGAATTTGAGAAAATATCGGCATTGCTGCGTTTTTTTCGTACTTTAAGAAATAAAGAATTCCTTCGTGTCAATTATTCATTGTACTCGCAATTATTCCTGGAGCGATTTTAATATTTCCATCGTGCCCGAAAAAAGGATTTTCTCGAATTTTTCATTCAGCTCTCCCCGTTGAATTTATTCTCCATTCGGAGACATAAAAATCCTCACTCCTTTCCTCGTTTTCTCCTTCAAAGTCTCCAAGGAATAAAAAATAATGGAAAGATCGGAGGATCGCATCGTAAACGTTCTTGGAGAACGAAAAATGAGCAATCGGACAGTAGACGATTAAAATCGCGAAATATGCTTCGAGATCTCAACGAGCCCGGGGTTTCCAAATTTTTCAAAATAAGGACGAACAAACAAAAAACTTAACGATCTCCCTGTTACTTTTCAACGAAGTATTCGTTTCATGAGAATCTCGAGGGAACGTTATTGTTGCGTTGTCGCGTAGCGTTTTCGCGGGATCATTTGCCGGGACAACTTCTCGAGCATGCCCTCAGTTGATTCGCCTGTTTTTGGGAATCGCTGTCCTCGTCGCTGCAATCCTCGTCATGCGTGTGCGTCACGTTTCGCGGCGTTTCCGGACGCGCGTGGGGAATTTGATTGTTCGAATTAACGCTCTCCATTTCCAGGGTTTTCTGCTGGAACAGCCGAAAGCGGCAAATCGAATTATTTAACCTGAAGATCCTCCGTCATTTTTACGAAACGAAAAACTTGCACGGTCTAAGAAATGCTTTTTGAAAATAATTATTGTACACTCACGGCTGCCAGTCGACTTTGCTCCTCCTCCTCGTCCGTCAGTTTGAAAGTTCGCGTTCTGCTGATCATCGGTGTTTCCATGACGAACCTCTGCTCGTGCGCCACTGTGCTCTCGTGGGGCATCTTTAAATTTCATAAATTCTTCTTTTAATTATGTTATATAATTATCATAATATTGTCAATGTAATATTCATCATAACCCAATAAAATTAATTAGCAATAACAACGATAATCCTAAGAATGGGATAATTAATAAATAATTATTACAATCATAATAAAATATTATAAATAATGTTTACGAAGATAAACTTACCAGCATGGCCGGAGCTCGAAACATGTACGAGAACGGGTAGTAGATGAGATTGAGAAAAGTCGCAGCGTAGAGATCAGCGTACCTGACCACTTGACTGCTGAAAAAAGTTTGTCGGCTTCCGCTCCGAAAGAGAGAACCCATCATGCCGTAGGCAAGATCCATTTTGTGTGTGACGTCCCTTATCGAAGCTCGCAATTTTGATATGTCGGGTTTTTCTTTAGTGCTGCTGTCGAGATTTCTGAGAAAGGGTGAAAAGCAAAATGAGGACGTTGAATAAAAATGATCGAATGAACAATTGGGCGTTTTATCGATTTTTAACTTACTTGTACATCTCGCCCAGCATCACGTCAAGATTTTGCAGTTCGGCGAAAAGCTGACACTTGTCGGTCCAAACGTGAAGCTCTTGAACGAGCTCAGGGACTATGAGAAACGTTCTCCAACCACGAATCTTCTTGCTTTTGAGTATGTCACCGAAAATGTGGTCGCCAATGTACAAAACGTCTTTTCCCTTAGCTCCTATCATTTCGGTGAACACGTCGCAGGAACCACCCGAGTAAACTTCACCTGAGAATGAAATCAAGTTTATTCGAACCGAACAGAAAAAAAGGCAATGGCAAGAAAAGGCAATCAATCGATGCATGATGGAACGAAGGACAGCTCGAAAAGACAATCGGCTAATGTTTCAACGTATTCATTTCACCTGTATGAAGAGGTCCTTTGTGCGTGCCGAGCTTCAATGCTCCCGTTTTTGTGTTGACTTGCCTCAGAATCGTTCCTTCACCGAAAAACAACGGCTTCGTCGCGTCCACCACTATCACGTCGAAATACGTTTTCCAATTTCTGTGTGGTTCGTCCGGCTGAAACGGACAATGAATTATTAATCAATTATTATTGTATTTCCAATTAAGTCAATATATTTCCAATTAATTCATTATATTTCTAATTAATTTATTGTATTTCCAATGAATCATACATTTCTGCAAATTTTACAAAATTTCCGAACCGATACTTTATTCGAAATTAATGTTCTTTACGTTTTTAATTTTCCCAGTATTTCATTCGAAGACGAGTGATTCTTTTTGATGCATATTTGTATATATTTTCGATACAACGAAAAATGCCTTTTTTCCGATTCTTCGAAAATTTAATTTTTCTAATTCAAGCTCTGAAAAGTCAATTCAACGTTCCTATGTTTTCACCACCAAAAATTGATTCTTTTTGATTCCTGGTAAATTTTCTTTCTCCAATCCAAGCTTCCAAAATCATCCGCATTTTTTTTCAAAATTCACCATTTTCAAACAACAAGAAAACGAAACTTTTGGGTAATAAAAAAAATGAGCGATGAAAAAAAGAATTACATTAGAAAGTAGAAATCTTCAATAAATAAATAATAAAAATGAATTAATAATAAAAATAAATAAAAATTGAAAGGGTTTGGAAAAGATCGATAAAAATAACGTCAATTCATTTCAACGTACCCTCGCCCCATGAGGAAAATCGAAGAGATACGTCATTATCTTATCCGTGAAGACATAATCGCTGTTCGTGAGGAGAAAGACTTTGGCGCCACTTTCGCGTATCCTGGTGAGGAACATTGGCAGTCTGTCGTCCTTTTTAACATAATCGTCGATTTTCTCGACAGTTTTGCTCTTGAGATCGCCCTGTATGTGGATCCAGTCGACCGCGTTTCTAACGTCTTGGAATATGCTCTTGAAACTCATCGTGAGCTCGCCCTCTTTGACACCCGTTTTTTCGCGGGTGTATTGCGGCGAGTTCGTGAAGAAATCGATTAGGCAAGCCAGCAAATACGTTTCCGGGAGATTGAACAGGGTATTCAGCACGTACACGCGAGACTCATCCAATTGGAGAAATTTGTTGGGATAAAGCTCGTACACCTGTGAACTGTGAAAACAAAATTAAGCCTAGGGAAGGCGTCGGGGGGGGGGGGGGGCTATCGTATGATAATTTCCGGTTTATAGCTTGAAAATTAATTTTGCAGTACGAAAAAACACGATTTCGATCTTTGTCGTAACAAAGTGACGTCATAAAGATTGCTTTATTTTTCTATTGAAATCTTTTTGACGTCAATTGGTTCGTTCGTATTTGTTCGAGCTGGAAAATTATGGAAATCGGTAGAGTTAGTTTTTGTATGAGTGAATAAATTGTATAAATTAATAAATAAAAATTGAACACTTTCGGTGTAAAGCAATAAATAAAGATTTGATATTTCTGCTGTAAACTAATGAATTTTTTGTTTGTTAATCGCTAAAAGTCGAATTTCGATTTAATAAATCGTTAATTATTTCGTGGATAATTTTTTACTTACTGCTTCAAGAATTCGAAGCCGTGAACGCATACGAGTATATTTCCGTAAGCGTCGACTTTCAAGAGATTCCCGTAGAGGGTGTCGAACCACAGACCCCTGACTGGAAAACTCGGATCGTACTCGAAGGCTTGAATTTCACGGGGATAACCCAGCGAGACGAGACGATCCTTGAGAAGATTGAAACCAAGCTGCTCGTACTGGGGTGACTTGTATTCTGTCAATTATCATAAAATTGATCGAAACTTTGCATCGTTAGGAAAAAAAAAAAAGAAGTTTTAAACAAACAAAAATTAGTGAAAAGAGTTTGAAAAAAGGAATGAATTTCAAAGGACGAAGCATCAAGGATGATAACATGGAGCATCCGTGCATATTTATTTCGGACTTTTTTCTCAAATAGTTTTCGAGTTATCGCGTGCACGCTTTTGTCGTACGGGATCAATGATCGTGTATTAGCTCACCAGCCAGTGTATAGTCCATGTCGAAGCCATAGAACTTGATGTTCTCCAAATGGAGACTTCTGTTGACGAATATTCTGCAACAGAAAGATTATCGATTTTGATAAAGGAAGATAAACGTCCTCGACGTAACCTCGAAAGTTTGATGGTTCGTAATATTATATTGGGTAACGCAAATTTCAACGTGAATTCAATTGTGACATTGAACCTATTAAAAGCGTCGCGTTTCTGCTGAAAAGCTTGAATTTCGAGAGCCGATTGGATTCCGGAAGAGAAGAATGGATATCTGGTGAAATCGGACTCGCTCCATTTTTCCTGCATTTTTCATTCGGACGTAAACGTCGAAAGAATCAGCCACGAGGGATTTTGTTTTTTTTTTTGTTTTTTTTCGTCGTTCGTTTGTCGTTTCGTTTCGATTCGGAAACTTACGTGTTTTGGACGCTAGTCTGATGATTCAGAGGACTGACGAAACGTCCAGCTAATTCTTCGTCATCGAGGGTTTTCTCGAGCTTCATCCTCCTATTCATTACTCTTCTTTTTTTTTTCGTCTTTTCGAACTTTTTCGCGCTTTGCAAATAAAAAATACACTATTATCGACTGGTCCATCAATCAAGCTATTTTTTCGAGTCTCGAAAAACTCGAAATTTTTTTTTTTGGATTGGAGATTCAACGATATATCGAGTTCTAACGATTCCCCGAGCACGGAAACACCGGAAGTCTACGTTTTAAGTGGCCTCGTTTTTAAACCCAAACAAACACGAGAATTAAAAGTATAATCCGATATTCAAAAGTATAATTAAAATTCAAAGACCATCGCGTTCGAGCCTTCAACGTTGGTACGCAACGAAAATTATTTTTCCTTTTTTTCGATTTTTTTTTCCTCGCTATAATCGTTAAGAAAAAGAAGAAATAAAGGATAAAATAAAAAATAAAATAAAAAATAAAAAATTTAAAAAAATTAAAAAAAAATAAAAAAAGGAAAAATAATGAAAGGAAGAAATATATGGATATTTCGATTCGCAAAGTTTCGAGTGAAAGTTAATGCCTCAACGAGAAAAAAAGTCGTTTCCGTTTCGAAAAATTCTCGTGCTTATCGAATGGTTTGGAAGCATTATCGACGCAACACCTGGCAAAAGACGAAAGAGTGACAGTAATGACGTACGTTATTATCGTCCAAACAAAGTAACCAAGGAACAATCTCCACGCATGGTCATCTAAATACAGACGGGAGTGACATTTTAATAGATTATTATTATTATTGTTATTATTATTACTATTGAATAATAACAATTAATACTTTAATAATAATTAATAATAATTCACAACAATAAAAATGATTTAATATAATAATAATAATAACAATAAAAATAACCTTCAAATAAAATTCATATGAATCTTTTTCCAATTAAAATTTTATTTATTTCTCAACTATGATAATTATTACCGATTATACACTACACACATGAATTAAAGGAGCAGAAAAAAATGGCAGGTTTTCGGTGATTTTTGACGGGCTGTATTTCAGTGAAAAATCGTCGTAGCGGAATGACAAAAAAGCATTTTGAAACTCCAAGATTCTAGTTTTCCGATCTTTCGACCAAAAATTTTTAGGAGCTATGTTTTCAACGCATTTAAAAGAAATAGGGTTCGGAAATTTTTTTTTCGGGTTAAACTATTCTATGGATCGGATAGCTTGTTTATTCAGTTTCGGTTTCATTTTTTGAAATTTTTTTGCGACCATTTTTTGCGGAGATATACGACAGTAAATGAAAAAGGATATTTTTTTCTTTCAACAGTCAATATATCATTTTTTTTCGTAACCTATTTTTTTTTTTTTTAGTTTTTGAGATCGACTGTTAGGAGGAAAGTAGGTGTACGTTTGTAGTCTCTCGCGTCTTTCGATGGCACAGATACGAGCCTAGTGATGCTGACGCTGAGATCCCTAAAAGACAAAGCAGCAAAAAAAAAAGGAGAATTCGCGAGGTCACGAAAATCGTGGAGGTTCTATCTCGATGCGCCAATGCACCCACCCACTAGTGGCCAGAAAGAATCGTTCCGGTTTTCTGGAGCAGCAGCTGCGTTATATGAGAACTGGGATAATAGAGGATCCTTTGAAGTGATTGGTTATCGTCCTTGCTGACGACTTTAATCTCAACGTCCGACGTGTATACGAAAGGCCATTTCTACGTTTTTTTGCAAAAATCAATTTCATTCCAAGTTTTATCGATCCTCAGTTTTTTCATCAAATAATGAAAAAAAAAAACATAAGTCAGAAAAAGTCCTATAATACGAACGATTTTTGATAAATTTGGAAAATAAATTCAAATTATTTTTTGAGTAATTATAATAAACAAAAAATATTTTCTCAAGAATTTTTGAAAAGATTCTATGATTGGGAATATTTTTTTAATAATTAAAAAAAATACGTTTTAAGTTTTCAAATATTTTTTAATAATTTTTCATATTCGGAATATTCTCTTAAGAATTAAAAAAAACCATTTTTAACACTTTTAATATTTTTCTAAGAATCTTTATTTATAATTTAAAAAATTTGGAACATTTTCCTCAGAATTTTCAAAACTAATCTTGAAGATTAATTTTTTTTACGATTTTTAAGATTTTGTATATTTTCTTAAGAATTTTTTTTTTGTATTGTTAACGTCAAATTGAAATATCGGGTCACCTGCCATATTGCACGTGCACACCGTATACGTGGTTTGTAACTTGCAGGGAGGGCAATGGAGCCCACGTTTAAGAGCCCAAGATTTCAAATATTTTTTTATAATTTTTTTAAATTCGGAATATTCTCTTAAGAATTAAAAAAAATCATTTTTAAGACTTTTAACATTTTTCTAAGAATTCTTATTTCTAATTTTTTAAACTTAGAACATTTTCCTCAGAATTTTAAAAATTAATCTTTAAGATTTATATTTTTTTACGATTCTTAAGATTTTGTATTTTTCTAAGAATCCGTATTTATAATGAAAAAAATTTGGAACATTGTCCTCAGAATTTTCAAAACTAATCTTGAAGATTAATTTTTTTTACGATTTTTAAGATTTTGTATATTTTCTTAAGAATTTTTTTTTTGTATTGTTAACGATCGGGTCACGTGCCATATTGCACGTGCACACCGTATACGTGGTTTGTAACTTGCAGGGAGGGCAATGGAGCCCACGTTTAGCGGGTCGATGGGTCGTGACGTGAAAGCGAGTGTACAATCCTAACTGACTGAATGAAACTGTTCCGTTCAACTTCAGCACGCCATCACATAACGCGTAGACCCGATCGCGTGTTATGCACAATTTTATCTATTAATAAACGACCCCCAAGAATCGTACGTATCCCCCCGACAGTTAATTACGCCGATTATTTGTATATCCTCTTGATGGCATCTAAAGATTTTCTGCACAGTTTTATCCAAACTGTAAAACATCGGTTTTTTTCGTGTAAAAGTATTTTTGTGTTTGGGTTTGTTTGGGTTGGGTATGCATCGTTGGAAAGGGATGGAAAATGGATTCTTTTTAAATCGTACTGATATATCTATTTTTGCATAATCGGACAAAATTTGTTTTTCTATTTCTTATATGCCTTCACGATTTTGAAAGTTTGAAAATCAAACAATTTTAACCCTAAAAATGTTTGGAATTGAAAGTTTTGATATTTTTGAGATTCAAAGACTTTGAAATTTTGTCTTTTTAAAAGTGTAAAATTTTGAAATTTAAGGAATTTGAATTTACATAATCTTTGTAATTTTGGAATTCAAGAAGTTTGAAATTTTGATATTCCAAAGACTTGATTTTTTTTTTAATTTAAAAAATATTGAAATACGAAGATTTTGAAATTTTGTAAACTAAAAAAATTTCAAACCTCGAAATTCAAATAATTTTTAATTCCGATAATATAATTATACTTTCATTCAAATGTTTCAAAAATGGACATGTTTTTCATTTTTTTAAATACAAAATTGAAATTTTTACGTTTTTCGAAATTTTATATGTCTCTGTGTCCAATATTTGTTGCCAAAATGGCTAATATATATTCCCATTTTTATAAGAGATTCCCGATCATACTTGAAAAAAATGGCTTCCCTTAATAAAAATACAAACATTTTTTAATGAGAAAAAAAGTCATTGGCTTTCAACGATGCAACCGTCATCTGGTGATCATAAGCGGTATTTAAAAACGGATTTAAATATCAATAGAAAAAGACACCAGGATATTAAGTGAAACAAAAAAATAAACAAGAGTAAAAAAAACAGATCGTCGTTGCGTTCCACGGAAGAAGCTTTCGTGCGTAGCTCGAACGAGATACGTTCTCGATTTCACGGAACATCGTGAAAAAAGATCGTTTCGATAACAAATCCAGATAAGCTTAGATCTGGCATTCGCGCACAAAATCGGTGCCAATCGAGTTCGTTCATTTCCGATCCGGAAGGGAAAATAATAAAAAAAAAAAAACAAAAACGCAGAAAACACCACTCTAAACAAATCACTGATCCGTTAAAACTCAATCACCATCCCACAGCGAAAAAAAAAACAAAAAAAACATTGTATTATTTCCGAATGGTAAAACAAAAGAACGAAAGTGAGGTTAAGTTAAGAAAGATCTTTTTTTTTGTCGAAGAAACGTCGTCGAGTCGTTAATTTTCACTCGGACTTGATCGAAACGTGAAAATGATCGATTCGTTGCGGAATAATCATGGAAGTGGAACTTTCACGCGTTTGCCCACAACTGTCACGTTAGCCAACCTATTCGATTCACCGCAGAATTCACCGTGCGCTTCGGTCGCGACGCGAGCGGTCGAGCAAAAAAAAAAAAAACAAAATGGTTTGTTTCGTTCGTATTTTATCAGTGTAGTCGATCGCGGCAACGGAAATTTTCGTGAGTATCGCAGAAATTTTGTTTCGAGTAAATGTGCATCGTTCAATGGTCGAACGAGTACTGGTTCGCTCCTTGCCGGGTACGGCGTTAATAAGTCTCGCTATATTGAAATCGACAATCTCACGGTATATCCCGGACCTTCGACACACTCGCGCGAGACCCGTCCTCCGAGAGAACGGCTTTTTCGGCTCGACGCGTGCCTCGCATGCATCCGTAGCGGTTGACGCATACTTTTCTACGTCCGTCACATTCGTCACTTTCGTTTCCACTATTGGACGGATATAACGCTGATCGCGATTAATTGTTCTCCGATAACGAATTTTCTTTTGCGTCTAATAATTGTGCCGATAATAAATTCCGCATGAATATTCTTCCGGGTAATAAAAAGCGAGAGGGAGGGGGAGAGAAAGTGCGAGAAAGAGAGATATGTGGAAGTGCATAGTCATAAGTGTTGACATCATAGGTAAGAAGGCTATCTATGGATGGTGTTGTTTTGAGATAAACAGCGGAACGTTCGTTTTACGTCAGTTTTCCCATCCCGAAATCGCCGAGTGTTCTTATCGTCATATTAGAGAGGAAGTTATACCGACCGAGGGTAAAGTAGATATACCCATGAATTTCCGAAACGACTCTTCATAATTCCACCAAATTTCCGAATGACTAGGTAGCCATATTGAGAACACGCATTTTAGGACCTCGATCCTTCGATTCCATCAGACGTTTTCGATTATCCGTGAAAATCTACGATTTGTAGTTTATCGTTTACGAGAAAATCTCGGACCCCACGAGAAAATTCGTTCTCGCTAATTCCGGAGAGGCGCTCGTTTCTGTAGTGTTCGGTGTGTATATACACGCGCATGCGCAGTGAGACTTGAAGTCTGTAGAGGCGCTTCGGAGACGAGTAATCGCCGCCATCTTCCATATGACAACGGTACACCATAAACATCAAAAGAAACGAACGCTCGTGCGAATATAAGTGTCATTACGGTCTAATCAGGCTGGAAGATACGTTTCGAAGAAAATGAAATGATCAAAGGTCAGTTGTGTGTAAATTCGCGATAGAGCTATCATCGAAGTGTATTGGCTTCTCGAGTTTCATCGATTTCTCAGACTTCGGTCATTTCTGATATCCCGACGCAACCCCCTTGGCCAATAACGTTTGAGACACTCTTTCGTTTTGTCACCCTACTTGATGCTCGAAGACTTTGACGGATTAAAGGAAAATCATTGGTATGATAAAAGAAAATATCCGGAATCGTTGAAACCTCGATTTTCTACCTTTTGGTGCAAATGTGGAGGGGGGATAACAAAAAAAAATCGAATTCCTAAAAAATCAAAATTTTAATGCAATGAGATACGTAAACCAAGAACGCGAATCTGGCTACGAGAGAAAATGGATTGAGCACACAATTGAGCTATGCAGGGGTTCTCATAGCGTTCACGAGTTCTCGTGAACATCGAGTCCGGCCGAGCTTCGACGCACTGCGGTGTACGTCTGCCGTGCGGTCAGATTCGAATAATAATAATTGAAAAAACACTGAAATTCCGATCGAAGCACAATTCTCCACTAACTCCACTAAATTCATAATAACTCCTTTCATAATTAATTATGGTTGATAATACGTCATTTGACCCCGCCGTTACCATAGTTTCCCTAGGAAAAGAGTCTAGAGGAAATTTGTAAAAAAAAAAAGAACTAACATTCTGAACGATCGAAATAAGCAAAACAAGAAATTTGATTTGTAGAATTAATTTTTGAAATTAAATTTTCATAGTTCATCTCGGAAAAGGGACAAGAGGGAATTAAAAAAATTGAATTTATAATTTTGTAGATGCTTGTAACTGTAGAGGAGAAATAAGCATGCGTACGATTTTTCAATAATGTTATAATTTTTCATGAATTATTTATTTATAATTTTATAATTTTTCATTAATTATTTGCAATCATATCATGATTGTTTATTAATTATTTATTAATCATTTCACGACTTTTCATGAATTATTTATTTATCATTTTATAATTTTTCATTAATTATTTACAATCATATCACGATTGTTTATTAATTATTTATTAATCATTTCACGATTTTTCATTATTTACAATCATTTTGTAATTTTTCTTAATGAATAACCATTATTTTATGATTTTTAATTAATTATATTTAACTTCTCATACTTTTTACTATTAACTATTTGACTATTTTGTAGATCATGTAACTGTAGAGGAGAAATAAGCATTCGTACGATTTTTCAATAATGTTATAATTTTTCATGAATGATTTATTTATCATTTTATAATTTTTCATTAATTATTTACAATCATATCACGATTGTTTATTAATTATTTATTAATCATTTCACGATTTTTCATGAATGATTTCTTTATCATTTTATAATTTTTCATTAATTATTTACAATCATATCACGATTGTTTATTAATTATTCATTAATCATTTCACGATTTTTCATTATTTACAATCATTTTGTAATTTTTCTTAATGAATAACCATTATTTTATGATTTTTAATTAATTATAATTAACTTCTCCGAACGAATTATTTGTTGTTTTAAAATAGCCTAGTTTTTCGTTTCGTCGCAGCAAGTGTTTTTTTTTGTATTTTCTTACGACCTACATCGAGGCAAAATCGGGTGACGAATCGATCGACCTCTTACGTACTTGAGTACGAACTTGAACCTCTTTCGTTTTGCGGAAACCGCGAATCTCGGATGAAGTTTGTGCTTAACCTGTGAAAATTCAGTGCTAAGTCGATTTAACAATTGTATACATCTGAGAAATCGATAATTCGCTGCCCTCATAGCACGTTTACCAGGGTTGAGTCATCAGCGATCCGAAAATGCACGAAATGTTTTATCAGCGTTGCACGCGAGGAGGATCGCTTTTGAACGCGCGTAGGTGTGGGTACACACCTCTGGAAACGAAGGTGAACAGATATTTTCGAAACTTGGCGTGTACGGAATGAGAAACGGGAGGTGTACACGGGATAGGCTTGCAAATTCGACGAGGTCGCAAACACGGACGCGAGAATTCGTCAAGAATTTAGCTGGCTGTTGAAACAGCCATTTTCGCGATCAATTAGCGAGCAAATGTGACGACGAGGTCTTCGTGTGAAACAAAATTCTTTTTTAATTTTTGCTTTTTAAATTTCTCGTTCAATTTTTGTTTGGGTTAAACTGTTAACAAATATGTTCATTGAATTTTCGTTTTTCAAATATATCGTTTAATTTTTGCTTTTTAAATTTCTTGTTCAATTTTTTTATTTTCTAAATGTTTCGTTCAATTTTTGGTTGGGTTTGTTTGGGTTCAATTTTTGCTTTCCAAATTTCTCGTTCAATTTTTGTTTGGGTTTAACTGTTAACAAATATGTACATTGCATTTTTGTTCTTCAAATATATCGTTTAATTTTTGCTTTTTAAATTTCTTGTTCAATTTTTTATTTTCTAAATGTTTCGTTCATTTTTTGGCTTCCTAATTTTTCGTTCAATTTTTTGTTTGGGTTTAAATTTTGTTCTCAAAACGTTGTGTTCAATTTTTGATTGGGTTTGTTTGGATTCAATTTTTGCTTTCCAAATGTTTCGTTCTTTTTTTGGTTTCCTAATTTTTCGTTCATTTTTTGGTTTCCTAATTTTTCGTTCATTTTTTGGTTTCCTAATTTTTCGTTCATTTTTTGGTTTCCTAATTTTTCGTTCATTTTTCGGTTTCCTAATTTTTCGTTCATTTTTTGGATTCCTAATTTTTCGTTCATTTTTCGGTTTCCTAATTTTTCGTTCATTTTTTGTTTTCCTTATTTTTCGTTCATTTTTCGGTTTCCTAATTTTTCGTTCAATTTTTTGTTTGGGTTTGTTTGGGTTCAATTTTTGCTTTCCAAATTTCACGTTCAATTTTTGCTTGGGTTTGTTTAGGTTTGTTTGGGTTTAACTTCTGCTTTCCAAATTTTGGCCAAAGTGAGGCCCCCTCTCTTAATCATCGTGAATGAAAACGACGCGCGCACGCATTGTAAACTCGTTGAAGCTAATTAATTCATTTCGCTGCCAGGATGTCCTGCCAATTTCTGGTCTCTCTATAAATAAATCTGTCATCGGTGGCCCCCCCCCCTCCTCCTCCTTCGACCCCTCGCGCTTGATAAAATGATTAATTTCGCTTGATAAAATGATTACTCCCCGATTCGATCTTTTCGATCTGCGAACTTGGGGAGGTACCCTCGAGTGTCCACTTAAGGCTCGGCAAAACTTGAGATGCTTGTGAATGTAGGCTTGAATTTTTAACGGATGTTCCTACCAGGCTCTGGCAACTCGATTTTCAATGGCGTAATGAGAATACGTCATTCAGGTTGGCTATTGATTATACTGACGTTTGCACGTCGAGAACCCTTCCAGAGACCGAATAAGTCACTCGAGAGAAAACGACTTTTCGTTAATATTCATTAAATCATTTTATAAATATTAATTAAAATATTTTTTTATATCGTGGATATATTAAAAAATTAATTATTGATTATATTAAATATACTCATTTTTTTATCATATTATTTATATTAATGTTTGGATTTTCGTCGCGCTTTTTTTTACATCGGAAAATTTTTATTTCTATACGAGAACCCAAACTGTCAATTATTTTTCGTATTTATCTTGAAACCTTCAATTTTTTATTAACCAACGAAAACCCCGGTAATTTAGCACGTTGACCGAGCAAAATAAACGAAAACGAAAAAAGCACGTGTCCAAGGCTTTTTCCGTGATTCGTATCGGAGCGCTCGTGGATACTTCGTTGCGCATCTAGCAACTGTTGACACCGAATCTAATAATAAAAATTCAAGGTCGAACTGTTATTCCAGGATTGCGATGTCCGACAAGAAAAATATCGCGTCGATGAATTTTGCGCTTGTTGAAACGCGATCTTATTTTTCACCGTTGCTAATAGTCCTTCGAACGGTTTCGTGGTTCCAAAAAAAAAAAAAAAGGTCAAAAAGTTGCGTTCAGGAAAAATCAATAATTGTCCTTGAAAAAAAAAATGGTTAGCGACTAATTAGTTGTAAAGCTTTAAAAATGAGTTTTCGTTAGCTAATTTAGGATTATTTCAATTTCTAGGGAAATTCGTTTTAATAGTGTTTATTAATTAAATAATTATTTTTCGTTTTACGAGCTTCTAGTTTCAGTAGGTAAAACGTGGGTACGTACACGTTGAACGATTCGTAGACGAGCGCCACTGCGGAATTCGCGAGAACTAATTTCCACGCGCGGGGTCCGCCATTTTGTCGAAATCGTGAAAGATAACCTACAAATCGTAGATTCCCACGTTTTTCCTGAACCGTTTGATGGAATCGAAGGATCGATGACTCAAAATGTGTGTTTTCAATATGGCTACCCGGCTTTACTGTCCCACGGTCGATACGCCCTTCTATGCTCAATTATCGTCAACTCGTCATTAATCTCGCACAGGGTGATACCGCCCTCGTTTCCGTACCGTTTGCTTTTCAACCGTACGCTTGTGACAAGTACTATTTCGTAACTCGTCTCACAATCGGTCTCAATTGGACAGGATGATTACCGGATGTTCGATATGAAACCTTTCAAGAATTCCCACCGTGCCTGCACGCAAGCGGACACCATTTTAATACGTGTATAAACTCGTCCATTTTGAATTAAAAAACAAATTAGAAAAAAATGAAACAAAAAAAAAACGAAAAAAAAAATGAAACAAAAACAAAAAAAAAACGAAAAAAAAAATGAAACAAAAAAGAAAATCGTGTGAATCATTCTCTCTGTGCTCGATATTTTGCAATAAAATTTTGTCTAATTTTTTCATTCGAAAATTTGAAGATTCATCGATTTTAGAAAAACCATTTTTTTGTTTTTTTTGTTTTTTTCAAACTTTTAATCAAATTTTCAATACAACCCAAACAAACCCAAACAGAATTACAAAAACTAACAGTTATGGCATTAGTTTACCAAAATTTTAATTATTTTTTTACAGAATTACGAAAACGAATTGAAAAAACCTTTAATTTACGATTACTGTTTAAACAATCGAAAAAAATCGTGAAATTGAAACTATGAAAATGTTTGGGTTTGTTTGGGTTTGTTGAAGAAAAGTTTTGGGGAGTGAAGATTTAAAAGAATAAAAAATGCGATATAAATACGATATAAATACGATATAAATACGATATAAATACGATATAAATACGATATAAATACGATATAAATACGATATAAATACGATATAAATATTCTATAAATATTTGAATCCAAGGAGAGATAAAAGGCCTGACTTCCCTTTGGCGATTAGCCAGGACATTGATAGGCTGGTAAGGAGAGTACGAGACTCCGCGATTTTGGCACAACGAGACGAAGACACGTGCACGATAGGGTCGAGTCTCGTTGTCATGTGGAAACGATCGAAAAGTGCAATTAGCAAATAAATCGGGTAGACTAAAAATATTCCAATGAAAATGTATTTTTTTTCACATCGACACAAAAATCGTAATATCCGTTGTATAAATATTTTCAACTTTTTGAAAATAAAAAAAATAGAGTTTATTATACGCGGTCACGTGATTAATCACTGTAGAAAAAAAAATGAATTTTTGGGTCGTTAAACGGATTTTTTTTTGAGTGACCTTCGTTAGCCCGATTATTCCGAAAATACGGAAATTCGGGTTGACAGAAGTGCTGACAGGTCCGCGACCGTGACCGCGGACAAGACGGAAAAATGTTGGGTTTGCATTCTCTCGTGAAACGGCGTTTGTCATTGCCGTGGATGAAGGTTTGGTTCATCGCCAGTTTAGGAAACAAAATATCACGACTTCGTTCTCGTACTATTCGATGTTTCAACGTCGAAACGAAAACGACAACGTACGCGTGGCTCTCAAGGTCACGACTCGTTTTGTATCAATTTTATTGGATAAAAATTTTTGAACGCTCGCCAACGACGCTTTCACCTTTTTTGGACAAAAAGTATCAATTCACAAACGTTGAAACTAGGTCATAGATTTTTTCGTAAATTATTTTTTAATTTTTTCGATAAAAATGTTTTTTTTTTTTTTCATTTTTAATTTTTGAATTAAAAAAACGATTAAACGAGGATTTAATTTTTTTTTGAATTCGGTGAGTTTGTTATACCTCGTTGGTTTTTTTTTTTATACCTGTGACTGAGTTCTCGTTTGTCCGTACGAAGTGGATGAACACCTTCATTGTAGCTGTCAAATTCGAGCTCGCTTCGATCGTTTCTCGTGAGACCGATACCCGCTGGCAATTGAAGCGCTAAACTCTCAACAGCCTGATGGAGACTCCGCTCCGCATGATCATTTTTCGAAAATCGCATTCTCAAATCTCCTATACCCAAAAAAATAAAATAAATCCTTGGAGATTCATCATTTCCGAAGTAGAGTCCGTTCAAAGTGTTGAAAGCGTTTTCATTTTTCCTCTCGTATTAATAACCTTAATTTTCACAATATTATTTTTTGTAAATTCCCTCCATTTTAGTGATATTATTTTTCTTAAATAATCTCAATTTTCGTGACATTTTTTTTTACTAAAAAAATCTATTTTCGTGATAGTTTTTAATTTTAAAAATTTTTCAATATTTTAGATAGTGTTTATTTTGTTTTTAAATAACCTCAATTTTCGTAAAATTATTATTTCTTTGATAAATTGATTTTTGTGTTTTCGCGAAAACCTAACCCCTTAATCGAACATTTAGGCCAAGTTTCCGATATCGCTTTCTGCATCATTAAAATTAAATCATTAAACGACCTCCATTTTAGTGATATTATTTTTCTTAAATAATTTCAATTTTCGTGACATTTTTTTTTTATAAAAAAATCTATTTTCGTGATAGTTTTTAATTAAAATTTTTTTTTTATATTTCAGATAGTTTTTATTTTGTTTTTAAATAACCTCAATTTTCGTAAAATTATTATTTCTTTGATAAATTAATTTTTGTGTTTTCGGGAAAGCCTAACCCCTTAATGGAAAATTTGGACCAAGTTCCAGATATCGCTTTCTTCGTCATTATAAACCAAAAGGAAAAAGAAAACAGTATTAATTAAAGCCGATAAAAAAAATGGAGGATTTCGAAGTATAAGATTGAGAGATGAATCCTTATCAGCCGATTGATTTTCCAGGGCGTATAACGTTACCGCAATCCGTGGGTGGCGTTATTCCAAAGTGGACGTTGCGTCGGCTCATCTTTCACGTTATTCGCGCGAAATCGAATTCTTTCGATCGTGTATCCGAATATGTATATATTCGATCCCAGCCAAAAACTGGATCGAAAATATTTCGAAAAACGAAAACTTTTCAAAAATGCAATAATAGAAAAAAAAAACCGTTGAGAAACTTAAAATCCGACTAGCTCGGTCGAAAGTCACTTCTCGAATGTACGTCGTTTTCGTTTCGCTCATGAAGCTCGTTTATCGTTAAAACATTGCAAAATGGTGAAGGAGAAGAGTGGGGAGGGGGAGGGGATAAAAAATGTAGCCGGATGATAAAAAGGCTTCGGATTAAGAGGGGTCACGATTATATCGGACTTGTTGACACGTACGCTGATGTGCTTGTTGACCGAGCCTACAAACACAAGGGGGAACGTTTACGAAACCCATCCCGCAACGCTCCCTGTTATTTCGTTATAACAAATTATAATTATGGTTATTGTGTATCGATCCAAGAATTTTCGTATTTGGAAGAAAGTGAAAGAAAAGAAGAAAGAAAATATGAATTCGGAAGATATTAAAAAAGAATTCAAGAAATTCAAGAAATTCAAAAAGAATTCAAGAAATTCAAGTAATTCAAAAAGAATTCAAGAAATTCAAGAAATTCAAAAAGAATTCAAGAAATTCAGGAAATTCAAAAAGAATTCAAGGAATTCAAAAAGGATTCAAGGAATTCAAAAAGAATTCAAGAAATTCGAAAAGAATTCAAGAAATTCGAAAAGAATTCAAGGAATTCAAAAAGAATTCAAGGAATTCAAAAAGAATTCAAGGAATTCAAAAAGAATTCAAGGAATTCAAAAAGAATTCAAGGAATTCAAAAAGAATTCAAGAAATTCAAAAAGAATTCAAGGAATTCAAAAAGAATTCAAGGAATTCAAAAAGAACTCAAGGAATTCAAAAAGAATTCAAGAAATTGACAATAAACTCAAGATTTTCACAGAAATTCAAAAACATTCAGGAAATTCAAAAAGAATTCCTGAATTTCACAGAAATTCAAAAGAATTCAAGAACTTCACAGAAAATTCGAAAGAATTCAAGAATTTCACAGACATTCATTAAACATTTAATGCATATTAAATTAATGAATATTAATGAATATTAAATGAATGGTAAACATTTATATTCACGCTCGGTTTGAATTAAATAGGTTTCGCAATAAAAGAGCTTTGAACTGTTTTTCTCGAGGCTTATCTACTGGCTCACGTGACTTGCCATCCGTGTTACCAATTTCGCGGGAGTCCGCGGCTCGGAGTGTCGTGTCTTCACCGTTCACGAAGTCAGTATGAATTTCAGTTACGCCAGAGAGAGAGAGAGAGAGAGAGAGAGAGAGACGAGAGGAAGGGGGGGAGAAATAGATGAAAAGATAGAAATGATGATGATGATTTATTTATGCTTTGGTCAAAACCTTTAAAAGATACGATAAACAATAACAAAAAAAAGGAATAATTCTATATTCTTTAAAAAAAAAAGAGAAAGTAAGATTGCGTAATGAAAAAAAAGGAAATTAAAAAATTCGTTAAAAAAACGGAAAAGGAAGTAACCTTGACGAATTAAAGAAAAAGGATTATATTGATGCAATGAAAAAAAAACGTGATGTCATTTGAAAAAGGAAAGGAAGAAGTGAGAAAAAAATCCAGTAAAATGGTTGTCGAATATATGCAGAGTAAAGTCGTTATCAAAGAGAGAAAGAGAGAGAGGGAGAGACAAAAAAGAAGGGGTTCGATGCTGGTTCGTAAAAAATATTTACTGGTAATGGCCAATCACCTCTCAATGACTGATACGTATGCTGGACTGAAATGTCAAAATGCATGACGTTTGCATCATTTCGAAGCAACGATTAACTCTCCCAAGGGGGACTTGGAAGATCCTTACAAAAAAAAACTGGTTTTCGCCATCATCTGCATTTTTGAAAATTCAATTGATATTACTATCGATAACCACGTAATACTCGGAATATCAGCTTCGATAAAATGTGCATTTTAGCGTTTAGGTGAATCAACAAAAATCTGTTTTCAAGGTCCGGTAATTTCTTCGGTGGAAATATTTTTTAGAATACTTATTTAGTGACTTAAAATGTTTATATACGAAATTTGAAATTTTCGGCAGTGGTGAAAATAAATTTATTTTTTTAATATTCGTATTTTTATTAACTATAATTAATGCCGAAAGAATGATATTTCAGGAACTAATAAAAATTAAGAAACTACAAAATGTCTTTTTTCAATTAAAACAAAAAATGTTCTCGAAGGATTTTCAGATTTTTGAGAAAGATGGGAAACGTCATTTTTAACTTTTTTTTATTGTAAAAAATTTTCAGTGCCAATAAAAGTAAGTCAAAAGAATTTTTCATCATGTTTTAAAGACGTTAAATCTTAAAGTGCACAATTTCCACGTCTATTCAATTCTCATTTCGAAATCGCTGAAAATATCTAATTGTTAATTGCAATTTTAAGAGTTACGAAAATGCATGTGGTGAAAGTAGGCTCTGGGTATGAAAATAATCCGTTTTTCTTTGTCAGTACAAACGTTAAGCTACGGTCGATGTGGCGCGACGAAACGTGCGACAGCGTTATCCCATTTAATTCTCTATTCTGTCTCGTCTCGTAAGCTTATATTTAGTTCGTTGCAGGTTTATTTCAGTGTGGAGGGACGGAGATAGAAGATGAAGAATGTGGGTGCAACTGTTTAACGGCGACACGTGCAATCCACACTACCATCCGCTCTCCGTCAAACTGTGACAGAGTGAATAATCGAAGCCTGCGTTCTCAACGGAAAAAAACGTTTGGTGACATCTTTCCGAACGAGGTAACATTTTCGACGATACGATTCGTCAACTATTTTCGCTTTTCGTTTTTCGATAGCCCGGAAGATTGGCTTTTCTACGGAAGCGAAGCAGCTGGCCGGTCTATTTAAATCCAAAGGCTAGTGTGAATGGCCGGAGGATCAAACCGGTGCCATTCTTATCGTGTCGAAATTGTAAACACAAATTCTTGCACTCTTTTCTCAGAGGTGGCCGTCCCAAAAAATGGCCTTTGACGACTCAAATCTTTAAGTGAAATTCCTGATCGTCTGTCTAGCCGATACAAGGCATATGCAACGCGTACCCTCCCCTGCCTCTTCTGAAAGCTCGATGTATCTCCTAGAAAAAAATTGATCCATAATTTTAAACTCGAATACGCAATTTTTGTTGAATTTTACCCTAGCGTACGAAACATACTTTCGGAAGGTTTGAGCTACCTTCAATGCCGGAATTTCTTTGTTTGTGGAAATAGTACCTATTTCAATGTGTAAATTGGATACACGTGAAAAGTATCATTAATTTCAATTCAATAATGGCTAAGAGTTTTTATTGATTAAATTGCAACAGTTTTACTTTTATGGGATCTGAAAAATGTGGCGGAAGTGCAATGTCAAGAAAAGAAAGTTTTCTGAAAAAGCATTACGTCAATTTGGAAAAAAATATGAATTTCCGTTTTTTTCTGCAGATGGATTTTTCTGCAATAAAAATTTGGGAAATTTCATAATGTTTTTCTATGACTTTTCTGTTTTCTTTTGAAAATGCTCAATCCTGCAGAATCCTCATGTTCCCTGTTTTAACGATTTGGCAAACCCAAACAAACCCAAACGATATTTATGTTCCAACTAACTGATGTTTCAATAATAAACGAAGTTAACTTTTAGAGAAGCGTAGTAGCGTTCAAGTTCATTTTTTTAATTAATATTGCCCATTTTTATTCATAGTCCTTTCACGACAAAATCCCGAGAAATAGTTGAAATCGTTTGATCGAGATTTAAAAAAAACACAATTTTAGGTTAAATAAAACAACCAACCATTGCGTGTATCAATTCCAGAGCTTAATGCTCGACCCGATAAAAAAAAATGAATATTTATGAAAAAGCCGGTTTCGAAGAATTGTGAGGTTATGTAGATTATTTACACGTCTAACCGAACCGGTAAGTGTTCAGTACACGCATGCGCCCTAGAGTTACGCAACCGGCCAAAACATCGCGAGCCACAAGAAAAAAAACAGCATATCAATATTTTTCTCGTTTCGCCGACATTTCCGAACGTAATGTTTTTAGGGCGATAGTTATCTTCAACCTTCGATGTTTCGCTTCAGTTCAACGTTTCGTTGGTTGTTATCAGGTTTCATCGTTGATACACGTATCACTGTTCAAAGTGACGAGCGATGATAACGGCCAAAAGCCCGTACGCCTCTTCGCTGTTTTCCTCATAAAAACACTTTTAATCCAAACAAAGAAACTTCGCGACGGATTCGACCGTTGGAATTTCGTACCGAAAAAGCGATTGTAATAACGCAACATCCCAAAATGGGCTTCTTATCAAAGCCTATTCCAACAAAACTTCCAGCGAGAAACGAAAAATATTTTCCTGTCTCTGGCCTCAAGCGGCCATTTCTCGCGCCCCTAGCGGCCATTTTAACAACTTCTGGTCGATAAAAGCGAATCGAACATACCGGCCGATCTCTTTGAACGAAAATTCTTCATTTTTCGATTCACTAGCCGAAATATTTCACAACAAAATTTAAAAAATCACTCGGATTGCTTTCGAATGTCATCAGGAATGGAAAAAGGGGATGACTAAACAAAAAATCTACGAACCTCTGACTGGCCTGGCGATACCATTTTTTGTGCCCGGTGGGGTCTTCGTGATGCGGAGACGAGCTCATGTGCTCGGGATGACAGTTTTCCAACTCCATTATCAGCTGCGCACGTCCCGACAAAAGTAAAACCGAACGAATCCCGAAAATAAAAGAAAGAATAAGACTACAATTGGTCGCTGAAATTCAAAACGCAAAAAACAGAGGGGCGAAAAAATATGAGAAAAAACGAACGGCGAAGAGCGATGCGGGAAACCGGAAGTGACACTTGTTTTTGATAAACGCGCCGCTCACCGGTGTGAAACTGCAGCATTAACAATGCGTTTTGTCCAACGATATATATATAAACACCAACCTGGGCAGAAAAACGATAATCCGTTAATCGTACCGAAGTTAACATATTTCTTAAGAAATTTACTTTTCCGTTGAAGACTTCTTAACGGTTCACAACTTACAAAAAATTACGTTGGGTGAAAAATCATAAACATAATAATAAAACTAACCTACAATTTTATATGAATTGTTAACTTTAGGATAAAACAAAATGGCGCTTGAACGATTAAGTTTACGGATTCGTTTTGCCCATCTTCGTGTTTGTATATATATATCTATATACATAGACGTGTAATATTAGATATACGAGATTCGATCAAAAAACAAATTCACGGAATTTTCAAGCTTTCCGGGTTGCGTAAATTCGATTGTTACTTTTTTGGTTAGGTCGGTACACTCGTTTTAATGTGTCATGTTGATATCGGCAGCCATATTGGATGCTGCGTTTATTGTTGGTCCCCGAAGAGGTTAAACGTGTTTCGGAACGATCGTCGTTTTTGAACTTGTGAAAACGGAAAGAAATAGGCATTAATTGGGTAGGGTCGATAAAGTAGTACGATTTGTAAGTGCTACACCCTTTCGGTGAAGCAATCGGAAAAAAGAACGTCCGGCTTTGTGGCCGAGCGGCTAGTGGAGCTCCGCGATATGTTCGTCCAATTTCCCGAGTATATTAAAAACAAGTATCACGGAAGGATTTTTGGTCAGCATTAAAAAAAAATGAAGACGATATTGCTGAATGAGCGAAACGTCATACGAAGAACTGGATTTCAGGGACGCTTCGAAGATCGAAAAAAGCGCTGTCACACAAACGTGTGTCAAGAAGAGTATGTCCGAAGTGAAAATACGTATATCGATGAATAAATCGTTTTTGAGAGAAAATCTGAAATTCCGTGTATTTTTTTTTTATCAAACCTCGTATATCTGTATATGTAGCACGTTTCGTAGGGCACTTCCGTGTGTACACTTAATTACACGTGTATATTTATTTGCATCGATATCGACGACACGAGCAAAGGCGACGGCTGTTTTTTGTTTTACTCTCTTCCCGTCACTAATTCTGTCGATATAACCGACCGATTAACAGTATCTCCTTTTGACGACGTTTCCATTACCTTTCTGTGCAATAATTGTCAGACTGCAGTTACGCCACGTATAACCGTGTTGTACGATTTATTTGTGCGTCGAAAATGCTAGATTTCGAAAAAAACCAAAAGAAAAACGCGTTTTTCGTGTAAACGAGAATGAACGACGAGACAACGCGGAAGGGAGCAAAAAAGAAGTGACACGATCACGCTTCCATGGTTGACCGTCGACTCCGGGTTTTATCACGTCCGCACGTCGAAATCGTTCGAGAGCCACAAGCGGGCTGCTCTGCTTCGACGTCAAGCGCGATTCATGAAAACCTCGCACCCCCGCGCCTGTGCACGCGTTTTGTCCAAAAATCAGAGCCGAGGCGCGTGCGCACCGACATCTAGCGGTCGATCGCGGCAAGCGTCCCACGCTCGCGAGTTGTGCGCATGCGCGTCTCGAGACGACGCCAACTAGCGAAAGTGGCGGGAAAAACGTTCGCGATTGGTTTTTGACTCGGAAAGAGTCGAGGGCGACTCTCGAACGAATCGGGATCGGTTTCAACGAGGATATGCTGGGGGTGGGCAATTTGGCAAAACGTTCGTGATTATCGCGTCTTCCGCGCAAGTGAAGCTCGAGAGGGCAGAAAAAAACGATCGGGCACTATATCGGGACGATCGATGACGAGAGTATTCGATCAACGAGAGCTATTTTATATTTACGATCCGGGACGCGATCGTCGCGAATTTCGTTAGGTGGCAGAGCGTGACGTCATCAGTGCAAAAAAAAAAAAGAAACACGGGCTAGCCAACTAACGACGCGACGCTTTTACACGAGGAC